>LD352890.1:5599-45294 GCA_001465055.1 Ptychodera flava
GCATTTCAATCAAACCTTTTGGAAGAAAGTTCATAGTTACGGCACAGATTTCTATGAGGACGTACGTGAGTATCGAACCCGTTTGCAAGAGTTTCAAGAAGATTGTGTCGAAATGAACAAAACGGAACGAACGTCAGGACGTATATATAAACCTTTAATGAAGGCGAATGCAAGCGCTGAATGCAGGCTAGCTTTGATTGATAATGGACAGTTTCACGACATGCTTAAGCAGGAGGCTGCAGAAAATTACAATTTGACAAAACATCAAAAATTACTGATGCAGACAAAATATACCAGACACAGTAGTTTCCCACACAAAGGGTGACGGCTACATTTTGTTTTTACCAACTTGATATGCTCAGTGTCAAGAGTATAACGTAATGATTGGAAAATACATGACAATCTATAGCAATAATGCTTATTTTGCCTCAATACAATTCCTGGACTTAAACACTGTCAAGCAAGCAATCCAACACAAGAAAAGTTATATATAGTGCCACATTACACTGAAATTGGAATATTACCAATATCACTTCTCATGGTAGTCTATAGGTAATCTACTAAATATCTTCCCTGATAAAACTAGCTATATCTGTAATATATAAATGTATATGTATTTATGTGGGTGTTGTAAATATTGACTTTAGGCTGTAATAAATTTATTAACAAAATAGTAATAGTGCTGTCTCTACAATTACAAACCTCTCTATAAATGAAAGTATACATTTAATAGATATTGTCCCTTTTGTGATCACATAAATAGGTTTGGGAACAGGATAGCTTCCCTCATCTGTCAGTAAAACTGGACGAAATTAACATATTTGTATAAAAGGGACATTAGGTGTACCTTTCGGCCAATCAGGTATGCTTTGCTCTGTGTACCGAGGGCAGTTTCTTGTTCTACTCCCCACAGCATGATAGAATGAAAATATTCCGTTGGCAAGTACTCTGTATACGCGTGTGTAAAGACCACAGTAATTGTTATTGATGACAAATGAATTCTAATCCGGACTTGAATTCAATTTTAAATTTTAATGCTGACTGTACACATATTGCTGTGCGTACTTTTCACCATGCTTCAGGGAGTAGAACAAGAAACTGAGGTGAATACACAAAACAAAACCACCAAAAATATTAGCCAAACATTAAAGATTGAAATTGACAACCTAAACAACACATTCGGATTCGACATGGAGTCAAGGAAGCAATACACATCGCCAGCTCTAATCCTGAATTGAATCGTGATCGTGGCCGCTATGCCTTACCATCAGTATTTAGTAGCCTAATTCAATCACGTGATTTACATGTGATCACCGAACTACGTGACTGATGCCAATTGTCAGCCAGTGTCATTCATGCTGATGAAGGGTTAACGGACGGACCCGAAAGCTACAGACAGTAGTAACTTTATTTGTTGAGTGCAATGGTTAAAAACTACATAATGCTAGTAATGATCTCAGTTTGTCACTTTTCCACGAACAAAATGAAGCTTTTCGATTGATTTACTGATAAGTCAGTCAGGGTCGTTTAAAATGTTCCCTGACTCAATTTAATGTTTATGAAGCCTTAAATTCAAAAGTCAGGGGCATTTCAAAAGTTCCCCGACTCAAAAGTCATCATTAAGAGAAATTTTAAGCATTTTGTCTCGTTTCTTTAGTACATTTACACAAATATGAACCTTTTTTTCATGAAAATGAATCCGATGAAAGAGGTAAGCAATAATCGTTGTGTTTTCGTTTTGTTCGATGAGAACAATATTTCAAATTTTACACTATTCTATCATTTTGTAAAATTTCAGCTATAAAAATTTCGATTTCGTTACATTTTCCTAAAAATTATTCCCATCCAATTTTCCCAAATTAGTTCCAATCGTGTTGTCAATAAAACAAACATTCGCACACAAACTGAAGCTTATTGGGGCGGTTTTTAGACTGTTGTTTTGTGTTATTTTGACGAAAAAAACACGGGAAAAGTTACACTTTTGACTGCAATCATAGCGACATTTCCCGGAAATTGCCGAGCTCGTCCCGTTCTGGCGTAAGTAGCTGTGACGTCACTAATAGAACATGCGATGGCGACTTTGCACTAATAGTGCATTGGTTATGGTGATAGTGATAATGTCATGAGTGAAATCAGTGCAACTGAGAATGTTATCGTCACAGAAGATATGACGAAGCTGTTCAGAATTTACAGGCCTGCAGATTTCAGCCATCGGGACCTCAACCTTAACGAGAACAGGAAAGGAACTCTTGTTGATCGTCTATGACGAGATCACTACAGTCCAACACACTAGAGCACTACCGTACATAGCTCTGCTTGGCAGGGCTGTGTGTTACCGGCGTTATACGGCCTCCCACCGTACACAGTAAGTGAGGCTACCCACAAATCGCCATGATCTGTACACACGGAGATCACTCACTGAACTGAAGCAAATTTCTTCTGTACACAGAACTACTCGGTCCATATTTCAAAATTCTGGCAACATATTCTGATAATCATAATTTTCTGATTTCTCACTGAGAATAATGAGGAGATCAACCCCTTTTCCGCGGAGGAGATAGCAATTTTGTAATTTTATCGACATAGATTTTTGACAGCCATACACAATATTGTCAAGGAAACTAAGGGAATAAGTTGCATCTGTGTTGGCAAAAGAAAGGGTATTGATTTTTTTAATGTTCATGATGACAAAGGAAATTTGCATGTCTGACAGGTGGTATGATGAGACCATCTTAGTTGCTGATAACTTTATCTTGACAAGTGTGCAATTTTTAGTACCTCCAAACATCGACTTCTCATTCAATTTACTCTTTTTTAAACATAATCAATAATTTTGGAACATACTTTTAACAAATTATCCTGAACTTAAATTGTAAGTAAAAAATTGTTAAGAAACTGATAAAATTGAAAAAGCCTTTAGCAAAAAAAGTCTGAGTGAACAAATCAAGAGGAATTGTGGGTAACCTCACTTACTGTGCCGTATAACGCCCGTAACACAGCCTTGCCACGCAGTGTCTGGCAGCGCTTGCTCACAGCTAGCACAGCGTAGCCTTCGAATGCAGGCCCACTTTGGGCACACAACAAGGCACAGCGACTGTGGAGAGTCTAAGCTATACCGTACACACAACCACAAGCTACCAAAATATGAACGAAGTCTGGAGTTGCCATCCCACCTCATTATTACTTCTCAACATGAATTGCCTCGTTCAAAATATGTACACAAAAATTTATATGACACCATGACGTTTGTAGATGATTGTAGTAGAGATCAAACTGAAAATTACACATCTTTCCGATCCACAGCTGAAGTGGATCGAACCGGCTGGGGGTCACGTTAGCATAAAAACAAAGTAGTTTTCTCGCCGCTAAACCTTTGACGTTATGAAACCTCACATAAGTTTGGCACTTTTAAAATCATATAACTGTGAAGACATGTCCAGCTAAATTATCGGGAAGAGATAAATTAAAATTGACATGGTGTAAATATCGGGCACAATGGCACCTGAGGCCGGGCGGCTCAGCTGGCCATTTCTGTGACGGAGTAATCAGTCACGCTTCCGCAGGTTATTTCTTGATTAAGTCACTGTTAAGTAACAGCGATGTAAAGCACAGTATCAATTGTTTCATGACTACAAAATTCTCAGAGATGCTAAAATATTTTAGGGGAGACTTAGTCGGACAGAAGGGAACAGATGACGACAACGTGACTACCTCGTCAACAGAATGAAACTTTGCTACATGTTGCCACTGATAGTGTCTCGCAGAGAGTCAGTCAATAATCACAACTGAATAAATTCTATATCTCCTAACGTTACAACATGTAATTATAGAGTCACACATACACGAGATGTAGTACTTTTTTTTTATTTACAACCACTTTCGTAAAGCAGCTGAATCGGCGTTCAGTCCTGGTGGATGTAAACACGGCCATATTTCTTCACGCCCTGGACCCCCTCGATATGTTTTGGGCAACCTGTCGCAGTCTTGCTGCTGTTCTCGCTCTTGTCCACCTCAGTTGATGATGATACACGCGAACACTTCCTGGTGACAATGGTCGTACTGGTAAGGCATTTCGATCACAGAATCGATGGACTAGCTCCAGGAACTAAAGTCTATCTTACCGTAAGTACATCTAACTCTATATTCAACGCGAAGTCACAAGGCCAAGGCACGGCATGAGAGGCACCGAAAGTGTGCACCGCAAAAAAACGCTTTTCTGAATGCCTCTTTTCCGACACTTTCTTGTAATTTTTGCAAATGCTAATACGGCATCCTAAAATGCATATCAAACTGGCAATGACTACAGTTGCTTCAGACAGCAAAAGCAGAACTTCTCACCATGTTAGCGGTAAGCATTGGCAGGCAGCAGAAGTTGCAACTGAAAAATGATCTGAGGGCATCGCTGCCCTCAGGGCAGCTCAGAGCGGAGTAAACATGTGCACATCTAATGACGTCCCTGAGGAATTGTATGTCTGCCCTTAGGGCAGCTCAGATATTGCTGCCCTCGGGGCAGATTGGCAAATAGGATAAGAAATGCACGTCTGCCCTGAGGGCAGCTCTGATATATTGCTGCCCTCAGGACAGATTGGTAGATATACATTATGCAATACTTTAAGGATAGGAAGTGTATGTCTTCCCTGAGAGCAGCTCACAAATATTGCTGCCTCGGGGCAAACATACGTTTTCTATGCTCGCACATCATTGCATAATTGTATATCTATCAATCTGCCCTGAGGGCAGCAATATATCAGAGCTGCCCTCAGGGCAGACATACATTTCCTGTCCTATATGCCAATCTGCCCCGAGGGCACCATATCTGAGTTCCTCAATGACGTAATTGAATGTTGTGCACATGTTCACTCTGCTCTAAGCTGCCCTGAGGGCAGCGCTGCCCTCAGGTCATTTTACAGTTGCAACTTCTGCCGCCTGCGTAAGGATTCGCTATGGCCGTGGTGAACATGCTCACTCGTACGTTCAATTAGTTACGTCATTTCCGGTTGCAATGCCCGCGAATTCCAAAACGACACGAATGGCAGCCAACTTCAAAATCGCACAACATATTGCATTTTTATAATATTTAACCGCCTCGTTTTCTTGGGATGATGCGTTTATTTGATAAAGTAGGGGTGGCAAAATCATATAGCATGGCTCATTTTAAGCAAAATTAACTTTGAATTTATGCGGGACTTACACTTTAATCTTTAGTCTACTTATCTTGCTCTTTCTTGCTTGATATCTCCTCGTCATAGTCGGATTTCTAAATCTTTTCTCCTATAACAAAAGATTATATAACTGAAACCGCAATTCAAAAAGGCAGAAGTCCTAAATATATTATTCACAATATACGTGAAGTCTAATATCTAGAAAAAATCAATCATCATCATTAAGAAAATATAGAAAGCATACTGATGGGGACTTCGAACGATTTTATTTCTTAAATCACATTAAAACTGTTAAATTACAAAAATATATATGATAATATAAGCAGTTGTCGCTTTTTATGCTTATAAACAGGTAATCAGTCATATAATTTAAGAATATTTTATTATAACCATGAATCACTCGGCATACACAAATATACAAAAATAATTCTACTGTTTACAGTACTGGATACATAGTTTAAAGGCTGCTTAAATGATCAATAGCTGAAACTTTTAATGATATCTTCATTATTTTCGTTAGTTTTATTTTCTTCACCCTATGCTACGAAAGACAAATATAAACCTTTCTAGTTTACACATTGTGTACATCAGGTAATGTGTTTGTTGACGAATGAATTCTACACCAGACTTAAATTCAGTAGGTATGATTTCGGGAGTTGTTCAAGAAACTGTACTTTATGACAGCAACGAACATAATGGAAAACACATCGCAACTTACAGCGTGTCTACTACATATATGCTAAATCATCACGGAAAGTGCGAGTTTTGACATGTAAAGTCAGCATTGATAGTAACACAGGGATTGCAAGTGTAAATATACATATAAATTACTCATGACAAGGAGAAATAAATGAAAAAACGAAGAAAATACAGACAGAAAAAACCTAATTAGTAAGTGTTGAAATGTTATATTGACAACAATCTGTCTCGTTGATAAAGTTTCACTTGAGAATAAAAGCTTTGGAAAATGTTATCGAGGACTTTACAAATCCACTAATTAAGTTTACTTTCTCACACAGCTAAATAATACTTGCGCTGGTACGACACAAGGAACGGACGATACCTGGTAATAATAGATTTAGCATATGTATTCAAGAGAATGTGGAACAAGTGAAAATGTGTTAATGTTCGTGCAGTTATTCTGTGAGGCTAACTAACATCTTAGTAATTAGGGTCAGTGCATTAAATGGTATGATATTTCCACTGCAAACACACTGAATGTATTTGAAGATCGCCAAAATATCCATGATAATTGAAAGACAGTCCAAGCTTTAGGTAGAGAAAAATGTCATCATGCAAAGGATAGGGAGATGAACTTGTTCAAGTGATTAGTGAAAGTAAATTGATAGAGCCACGTTAAGATAATCACCCTACTTACAATATTTACTGTAAGGGAGATTGATTTGTGACCCTAAGACTGTAATAATCAAAATTATTTTTTAAGGTACCTTTTGAAAAACATGGCACACGGACGGTAATTTTGTTGCCACAAAGTTTTTGGATTTTCAATTTTACAGAAGGGATGCGATCAAAGAAACGTATCTTTTTGCACTGTAAGGCGTTAACAAGAGCAATGTTACTATCGGCTTCGAAAATTTTGTTTTCTGTGTGTTTGCGATGAATTTTATACATACGGTGGGCTTTCAATTGTAACTGTACGTACAGAAAGCAAATGTTTAATGGTGCATTTACTAATAAAAAACATCGCGTGACTTTAAATTGTTCCTTCATATATGACACCTTATAACTTTTACATTACTCCCTAAGTAATCACCTGACAGTTATTGTCAAGGATCCTGTATTCTTCCCTGGTGTGAACTTGTGTAAGTCTACAATAAGTTCCCTTT
Organism: Ptychodera flava; assembly: GCA_001465055.1. Lineage (NCBI taxonomy): Eukaryota > Metazoa > Hemichordata > Enteropneusta > Ptychoderidae > Ptychodera > Ptychodera flava. The sequence goes on from LD352890.1 coordinate 12,609, forward strand.
CTATGCAGTCACATGACAAGGAATAAGACATAAGTAACAGGGGTGAACAAGAAATAACTGATACATTATAAACCTTTACCAAAATTCGGATGAAAACTAATTGTGTCGATGTTTCAACTTAAATTAACCTTTTCACTATTATTTTAGTGGTGTTCACTCCCAAAAGCAAATTGAGATAAACAGCAGTCAGCTTGTCAACTCAGCCTTTACATGTGTAAACTGCATTGTATCGTTAATAAGCGAACTGTGGTCTGAACAAGAATTCAAATTTAAACAAAAAACAGTGCATTTATACGGACATAGGCTGTTTTGATAAACTGAAATCAGATTGAACATGCTTAGGGGAGTAGAACGAGAACTTTCAATTGATATATAAAACAAACGTACTTAACACGATATTCAACAGTTACTCAAAACTCATGTCATAAAATTGTACAGCATTAAGATATGTCAACTCCATCTTACAAAGTAAAGCATAAGGCACACGAATATATATATGAATATATATATATATATATATATATATATATATATATATATATAGTATTGCATTGTATTATAATATTGCTCTACATCCCTCCAACGAGCACTTTACCCCTCTGAGAATATATATATCAACTGCCCTATTTGTCGTAAATCTTCTATATTTGAAGTTCGTTTACAGTTGTAGATGAAATGTGAAATTGTTGATCGATGGCTGTTTTGTCTATGTTGAAAGAAATCGCTATGGCAACTAACAGCTAACCCGAACGCCTCTCTTGTACAAGTAAATGGCGATATGCGATGACTTCGATCATGGAAGAACGATCTGTAATATCCTTTGCGCGACATCCAAAGAAAAAGAAGAGGGAAATTAATGAAGTATAATGAGTAGCATTAAATTGTGGAGCCCCTTGGTGGAGCCCCCTGGGAGGCATTCAGAAAATGATATTATAGTGGGTCCAAATAAGGAAAGGAGTGATAAGTCAACATTTCCAAATCAGCATTTATGATGAGAATCAGTTGCTTGCATGAGGAAAACTACCGTCAATTTATGAAACAGTTAAAAGTTACTTTATCTACCAGTTCATGAATATCATGCACAGATAGATAATGATATCGCTCTATCCTGATGAAGAAAACAACAGTGATGTTTTGTGGTAAACCTTTAAGAAATGTCAAACAAATGTCAACAGTTAGAATTTTTTGTCAAGTTTGGCTGCACTGTTGGTGAAAACCAAAAAAGAACGATCTTGTTAGATTAAATATGTCACCAACATCGATCTAACAAGGATGTATGTAATACTCCCTTTGCAAGTCATAATACATTACTAATATCGATTTGGAAATTATTTCCGCTCACTCTTACTATTGCCCTGGCTTCCATTAGCTACCCAACCATTGTAGATTTGCATACAGAGAAGCCACTGTACAGTTTCGGCGTAGACACTCTGTGAAAATTTAAAATAGCCTACCATCGGATATGTTTTAACCCTTTGTGAAGTCCTCGGAAAATGAATTTTTTGTGACTTTTTAAAAGTTAAGTAAGGAATTTCGTGCTACCTCTGTTTCTTTGTACTGAATAATTTACGAAAGAAATCAAAATCCAAATAAGTCAGTAACTAAAGGATTAAACTTATTATAATGCATATTACATTCGAGACTGGAGTGTACAGTGGGTCGAGTATCGACAGTTATTGTGTAATATCAAATTTGTCCGGATTTATAGCGTATGTTAAGAGCTCCTCAAAAGAGAACGATAAAACTTTGCGTGCGATAAAAAGCGGTAGGGAACGCCTGTTTCGTAATATTTTACCATTTCCAGGCGTTCCCCATATGTAATACATTATGTTGCTTAATCTATGCCTTCCCTCGAACAGTTTGAGAGCCCGATAGGACGGTTGCTAGAATTTTTCGCGGTCTATATATGTCATTCACAAGTTATCCGGGATACACGTAAAATGATATCTCTGAACCTGATGCTAAAAACTGAAACAGAATATTAAACATAATAATGTAATCATAAACCGTTGATGGTCTATCGAGGTATTGGAAATTAATGTGACAATGTCAGGTATTTGTTGTGCAGATCTAAGGAGACAGTACAGCTTGCTGAAGAAGACCCTGACCGTGGTGTTCATAGGTCTGCATAATAGCATGGTAATGAACCTTTGACTTCAAAACTTCAATTTACATCAAACCGGTCTTAACCTACTTAACACATGTGGCGTGAAAACTCATGAGATACGATGGTGAGGTACAGCTTATTAGCACCTAAGTTGAGGTAAGGATTTTTTCAGAACTAGAATATTTATAATATTGACAAAGTTTTATGGTAGTTACCGAGAGACATTTAATGATGACATGTCTGTTTTTCAAATTATGAGCGACAGTATAACGAACTTTAACTGACAACAGTTGCTTCGCTGATTCGCACTACACCTATCATGGCGGGTCATTCTTGACGGGTGTGGCATGCTGTAAGGTTACGCTTAACCATTCCGGATGCGTGTCAACAACCACCACAGCAATGGTGGTCTAGATTACCTATTGGCATTGTCACTTTCTGTTTGTTTCTGGAGCCTGTTTAATTACTTACCTTGAGTGATGCTAATCAATGGTCATTTTTTGTACCTGGTTACCACCATTCCTACCATTACCAGTTTTGTTATCAGGTTTGGTATTCACAGGGTCTCTCACTGAACCATTGCCATTATTGCCATGGTTACCTCCACGAAAGTAGCAAAACAATATATGTGAGAATCCTTTTAAAACCATTATGTAGATGAAATACCAATCCAAAAATTGTAGAAGCCTTTTTTCATAATTAATTTTGATGACAGACAGGCATCAGGATGGAACGTAATTCTTCCAATATGTTGATGACTTTATGACCTATTCTAAATGCTTAGCTAAAGATAAGTAACGTATTGTGAAACAAATCTCTGGATATTGACAGTAGAGAACGGTCATCCACTTAACTCAAACGTGTCACGCTTTCAAAATTACATAAATATTGTCATATATCTGTAAAATTACCTAAGTACAGAGAATTCAACTCTAGTTTTGCTTTACGATATCGCCAACTCTCAATAATTACTTTGTCACAGATACCATCACTATCAAATTTCAGCAAAACATCAGAGCAGATCACTTGGAGGAGAAAATCACTTTTGTAGCTTTCCCAGAGGCCCTCCACCGATTGCAATGTTGGGCAAGACACACGAATTTTCAGCGGACTGTTATTTTTTACACATTGACATCTACTTCCAATAAGACTTAAGAACTCATTTAGTCTTGTAAGGCTATCACAGGATTCAACCTTTGATAGATCATCAGCTGGTGCAGTGACTTTTACGTCAATTTGGATGAAAACTGAAAACAAATAAAAAAAGCATCCATGTTTATCAATAACGTAAATTTATCAAATTTATTAATTCGTCAAAAATGACATCCACATAATAGCAGACACTGTTTGAAAGTTTCTTAGAAATGAATCATATGGTCACTTTTCATCGATCGTTCAGACAATAACATTCATTCCGCTAATCCACATGTAAAATTTGTCTCCTTTCCAAATGTAAACAAGGCCTCGCAAAATGGCTATAATAAGAACAAATAATGCAATATGTCATTGACATTATTGATCATCAAATAAACAAGAAAATAGTTAAACTTCAGCAAGCCTTTATTTTATAAGAAGGAAACGGATTTTGAGTAATTATTTAAGCGAGCCAGTATGCTTATAAGCATTGTTTCTACTTCTCATACAGGCATTTACAAAGCATTGTAGAAAATATCTACTGAAAGATTTTCTGCTTACCTTCTGTAGATGCACTTGTTGAATTGTGATTGTCTTCACTTTCAGTTGATTCCTGTGTAGCTGTCGAGTCTAAAGGATCAAATGCATACAAAGTCAAAGGTGAACAATTAAGAGGATATACAACATTATATACATTTGCGTAGCCTGTCGGCCATATATTAGGTTTGTCACTCACCAAATGCTTTTGACCCATTTCGTCTAACTTTAGTCAATCAGTGCGTCTGTTTGTTCCGTACAGTCTCTTACTCCATCAGTGTGTTTTTTTAGTTTGCCTGTCTATCCCAACAACTATGCATCATTTCTTAAGTATATCATAGCTCTTAGGTTGGCTCACTTACCTAGCTTATTTTCTGAGATGACAGTGTTAAAAGTTTTCGACAACGTATGATGTGATTCCTTAATCGCTCCATTTGTCATACTCTCCTTCAAGTCTCGTTGTAGGTCCTTCGTCTTCTTCAAAAACGTTTCATATAATCGGGGTTCTACCAAAGTTTCGATACATTTATCTTTCAATATCTCTGCCGAGTCATTACAGTGCTGATTAATTCCAATTTCTTTGATAATGACAGTGTCATAATAATATGTCAAATCCCTTTTAATGAACTCTGAAAACCCTGACAGTCCTGTGCTTAGGGATGGAACTCCAGCAGCACTTGCTAATAAGCTTATAAAGCCAAAAGGTGCTATTGTAGGGGCATGTAGATGTAGGTGACATTGACTAAAGTCCTTCAAAATAGTGTTTTGTAAATGAACAATAGTTACAGGAGAAGGATAATGAATAATATCGAGATAAGGTGAACCAGAAATTCTTAATAAATTTTCTTGACATTCTTTTCCAATCTTTTCAGGAAGACCTCGGATTTTCAATTTTGTGCGTATTCGGTTTGCAAAATAATTAGCGATTTTACCACTTGCAAGAGCGACAGTTTCTAAACTTTCTGTACATTTTTCAACTGTCCTTGAAGAGAAATCGAATGTTAATAAATGTATTTGATCATTAATATCAAGATTAGAAATCGTTTTATCAAATATTTGATCATCCACCGCTGGTAAAAATTCTATATGCTCTGGTTTATTTTCTAGGGCGTTAAATTTAATGGAAAAGTGGGAATGTACTTTGGGTCCGATTGAAATGGCAAACTTAGCTTTCTCAACATATTCCATTATTTCATATTCAAAATCTTGGATGTCACTCGGTTCTTTGTCAAGGTCTTCTGGTATGTATGACAAGACTGGAACAAAATGAGCATTTGGAAAAATTTCTTCATGAATGCTCCTAGCAGCGTCTGTCGTCCCGTTAACCATAGAATACCCTATAATAATTTTGACGTCAGCACAATCATTTTTAAGAAAGGGGAAATAGGATTTGTGTCGGAGAAGTCGCTCTGTGAGTGATAACTTATCATTTTGAAAATTTTCTGCCTCTATTAATTTGATCTGCTTTTTCTCGGCGTCCATTTTTTCAGCCTCAGAAGGTTCGAAGATAGTCATATAAACCCGTCCTTGGTGTGTTAGTAGTTTCATCAAATCTCCTTGGAGTACACTTCTAGGGATATTTCCAGACCTCGGCCACCATTCTGTGCTCACAACTAAAATGCCAGTGCCTGCAATGGGTAGTAGGAAGCAAGTTAAATGTTATAAATGCTAAGTCCCTATGAATCTATTATTTTAAAGCAGATAAAGTAGCTTGTGCATTCAAGTGGGAGTAGCTTATGAACTATATCAACCCGAGACACATTTCGGCCAACCAATAAACCAATTTGAACCTTAAAAAAGAAAATCGAAATGGAGCTAATTTTCAATTTTCAAATGGTTTTATCATCTTGATTATTAACTTTTATGCCTATTTTTAAATTTAAAATCTTTGGTCTGAGATTGAAATATAGAAAATAGGAATGCTATGAGGATGGCACTTTGCGGCCATTCAAATTTCCATATAACAAACTCTACTTCCCACAATACATATTTAAGTTTTCCAAATTTTCAATCTATCTTTGGCCTAGGAATGCATCAAATTGTGACAGTTATTTGCGCCGGCAACTTGTTTCAATGGATCGAGTAACGAACATACAAAGAACAATTGTGTTGCTGCCGGAGAGGAAAGTCCGATATAATCAGTTTGACCTGAACTGCTAAAGTTTTGCATGCTTCCCGTCAATGTCGCAAACTTGTACGTTTTGAAAAAAATTGCGACAGCCATCAGCCCAATCAGAGTGCAGCATCCATATTCATTTTATCTGATTAATCTATTTAGCTGTCAATCTTTGTACGCAACGATGTTCTCCGCATAATGATCTAAGTGCCCCGTAATAGTTTTTATGGCGGCCCACTTCATAAATTGCATCCATTACAGCCCGATCCAAATCTTGAACTTGAAGACGATTGATATCAAGTTTGAGACAGTATCGTCTTACACTTCATTCCGAGATACCACTTGCACTGGGCAAAACATTTTGGAGATGAACACCAATATTTCTCGGTGACTTCTTCCTTTATCAACCATTTCTTGAGGCTGAACGCACCAACTTAAATTCATTGCCTGAAGTACATGCACTCTATCAAAAAGAACACTGTTTGATTTTCTTCCCGTATAACTATGTCGGTCGTGAGACGATGTTATTCCCGCTAATTTGAAAAAATTATTTTCTGCAATTATCTTTACCGAGCGCCTCCCCAAGTACATTCATTACACTTTAATTCCAATTCGATACATTTATTTCCGCCATAGTATCCAAAGATTCCAAATATACTGCGCCACGCCCCAAATGAAATGGGAAGATTGGATATTTAGTATATTGGAAATTGAAAAAAACCCCGGAAATGTGCATTGTGTAAAATAGAGTTTGTCATAGGGAAATTTTAATGACCTCAAAGTGCTATCCTCACAGCAGTATACATCTGTTTCCTGTATTTCAATCTCAGACCAAAGATTTTAAATTTAAAAATAGGCCTAAAAATGAATAATCAAGATGATAAAACCATTTGAACATTAAAAATTAGCTCCATTTCAATTTGCTATTTTTAAGGTGCAAATTGGTTTTTTGGTTGGGCGAAATGTGCTACGGATTTATATCATCACAAATTTTGCAAAGGATAGAAATGTGACTATTCAAAAACACATTTTTGCATTTTGTCTTTACTCTAATCATGTTACATAAGTAATATTTTGAAAGGAAGTCCATGACTTATAGCATGTCTATTTATGATCAAAAGTGTGAGTTACCACCACACATTTGCAAATCTAATTTAGAATGTGTGATTGTATTTGACTGACTTTGATATAAGCCTATTATTTTATTAACGCCCAGGCCTTCTCTTTTGTCACTGATTTCACAAATTTGCATCCCTACCGAAATGGAAATTAACACAAATAGTACTCAGCCTCAATTATGCCGAATGTTCGGATTAATTTAATTTGTAATCAATTACCAAAAGAGTGGAGATAATTTTTCTGATATATTACTGTTACTGTAAGTTTTATTTTGTAAATTTAATTCATTGTCTAATTTATGAAATTTGTATGCTCTCCGAACCACATTATCGGTAAATTACTCCAGAACGTGATAGGGGTAAAGAAATATATAAATAATAAATAAATAAATACATAAATAAGCATATAAACCTTTATTTGTAGATGACACTGTTGTTTCCCAGTGAAATGCTATGGCAAACATGTATATATACAAAGTCACCAACCGCTGTCTCTTCTGCAGTTTCATCGTGATTCTCCTTAACTCCTTAAACTGAAAAGATATGTTGTTGTTACGCTAAAATAAAATCGACTGTCTGCAGGTTATTACTTGACTGGTCTTTGAGTGACAGTGACCCAATCATCATCCATTTAAATGGCCAAAATATGCCACAGATTCTCTATTCTTGGTTTGTCTGAAGACAAAGTTAAACTGCTTGCTTCAAAGCTCAGTACTAAAATTTCTGAATTGTACATTTCAATAATTGCAGGACTAAACACTTCAAAATGCCATATAGCTAATATTAAAGATTAGTTATCTTTTCCGATGCAAGTGTAATTTTTCTGTTAAAGTTATGTGAGAAGCAACAAACAGGATTGCTTATCGCGGGATGTCACTCTTACAATAAAACAGCGCTAGCGGTTGCATCACTTGCTCCTTTAGCTTATTTGAATAGGGAACTGAAATTCAGTATGGTCTGCAGCTTCTCAAAAGATTTCTGACCAAAACAATTCGCATTCGATTAAATTAAATTAGTAAAACGCACAATTTCGGGGAATGTTGGGAAATTTTCTTGTTATGACTGTTTCTAACGATGCATTATTATTAGGTGACTGTCACATGAAGTAGGGTATTTTCTAAGATAGCTGTATATGATACATTCAAACTGGCATGTGATAGAATATTCTTATAAATATTTCATAAACTATAATATGGCGATCAACTTTGGACATAGATTAAAATACAAAGGTCAATAATATCTGAGGTGTGAAAATTTATCAGGTGACAAAGAATAATAAATACAATAATAAAAATAACATAGTACAAAACAAGCCTTCCAAAAATAAGTTCTTTTTTAATCTAGCTGCAATGCTGCAGCATGGGCATCTACCAGCAGTCCTGTCGAAGCTAGCTGTTATGGACTCCATTCATATAAAGGTGACAACAACAAACAATAATGCAACCTCTTTTGGTCTGACTTGACGAGCTAGCGAAAAGCTCGACCCAATAATACTTTGCTTAAGACACGCTATTAGAATCCTGAAGGGTAATTAAATCCTCTTGCCAAATACACGTTACAAATGAAAAACAACTGGAAAATGCACATAATATAATACTAGTTCGAAAAGGCGGAGAAATGTACAAATGTTGTACAAATGTACCAAAAAAGAGACGGCGGATAGCCTCAGAAAACGATTCATATTCTTGAACGAAAATTAGCTTTTAAAAGTCTAATTGATTGTGGTATCAACGTTTTACACAACGTATTATTATGAACAACCAGAAATTTCGACATGCTACTTCTGTCAATTCATCTGTTATCAAATTATTGCCTGAGAGTATGAGTTTCATCAAACAGAAGGGGATTTACTTTCTTTGTGACACGATTATGATGACGAACAGAAAAATACGTATGTTGGACCCGTACTTCGAAACGATTTTATAAAGCTTCACAGCACTAATCCTAAATAATTAGCAGAGTTGATAGATGGAGAGTTCAGTGCTGCAAGTGTATGTTGGTGCGGCGTTCCCTTACATATTATACGACAACGGTACTGACAGTAAGTAGAAGTTGCACGGTCTTCGTAACTTGCTTCCACTACTAACTCTACGCTGAAATTACTCGGAAACTTTCTGCTTATGAACATCACACCTCTCAAAACAAGCAAAAAAACCCCAGACAATTTCCTGCACTTTGGATTGACATGGGGTCACTCGGGGTCATTGACCCTACAAGTACACTGGAGTAAAGGAGTTTGTTTTCGGGATGCAATTCTTTGCCCTTTTGGGCCCCATTAATTAGGCGAAGAGTTCAAATAGCGATGCATTTGAAATGCACCAGTTTGAGTGTTGAATATTTTTAAAGGACTTCACCTGGTTTATCGTCAGCTTTGAGACCTACAACGTTGTCATCAGTTTGCCAAGAACGGATAAAGCCTGGCTAACATGGACATTGTCACCGCTATACAATTCACAACTGGTTATCCACTTATACAACTGGTTATACGGTGTATGGCATTGATGTGAGTAATTTGGGAGAATTGGATTTTCACATATTCAAATTTCGTAAAAGTATTAGGGGTCCTACAGCTGAATCTTGCAATACTACAAATTACACTTAAAAACAAGTGTATAAGGTTAACTTAAACAGCAGATTAGCTTACATTTGCAGTTGAAATCGACATTACTTCTCAAAATTACTTCCAATCGTGTAATGGATGTTAATGACATGTCTCACAGGTTTTCGAGCATACAAAGTTGAGAAATGAGGGCCAATATGACCTGTTAGTTGATGGTTTCTATATAAGTGGTGCTCATATTCATCATTATAATGGCACGAGTGTTAGGAATTGAGTAAGACATAAAACGATAGCGGGCGCTATACTGTCAAGTACAGACTTGCTTGTATTATTTATTATGCTGCCACCAGACGTAGCTTACCGGATAATAGAACAAGGTTGATGTAACTGCAAACACTCATATCGTTGTACGGTCATGCTATGCTAAACGTTTCATTGGCTTAGACTATAATGCCATTTGAATATTTGAAGAATTATCGTAAATTAAGCCATAAATCAAAATTCAAGAGAGTAATTTCCTGAGAACTTTGAATTGTGCTTGTAATACTAAATCTAGAAATATATTTGATGTCTATGATATGCTTATTAAATTATTCCGGTAATTAGGCCATGTATGTTACTGAATCCACCAATTTGAAGTAGACCTCCGAATTCCTTGATGATCACACTCAGGTTTACTTATGCTTAAAGTTTGGTTAGCATGAAATACATATTATAAACTCACATTGTTATGCAGGTCATTCTATCCCATCCACGACCTGGGTCTACCCCATTCTACCCCATCCACAACCAGGGTCTATCCCATTCTACCCCATCCACGACCTGGGTCTACCCCATTCTACCCCTTCCATGACCTGGGTCTACCCCATTCTACCCCATCCACGACCTGGGTCTACCCCATTCTACCCCATCCACGACCTGGGTCTACCCAATTCTACCCCTTCCATGACCTTGGTCTACACCATTCTACCCCATCCACGACCTGGGTCTACCCCATTCTACCCCATCCATGACCTGGGTTTTGTTAGTCTAGAACATTCTGAAGGTCATGTGTTTAGGGTCACTCTCCTCCATTACCGTGACTCCAATTAGTTCAGCACTTTCTAGAAGGTTATGTTTACTACAAGTGAAGATAGCTTTAGAACAGTAATTATCATATCAACTAAATCCTTCTGATATTTTCTGGAAAGAATCATTTTAGTATAAATACAGGATTGTACAGATTTTCTGTTGGACTTTCGGGATCACTTAAGTGTTTAAGACAGAACCTTTAATGAAACAGGCCAGCCTTTGTAGGTCTCTTTGCATCTTGGATATGAACAAAAGAGGGAACCTGACTGAGATTTCATGACTGTTTGACAGAGTATATTCAATGAGTAGCAGAGGTCAAGTCAAAATCAACAATCCAGTTGATGTATAACCTTATTGAAGAAATTCATTAAATAGGCAAAGCAGAAAATATCAAACTCATCAAACTCAAAAGCTCATCAAACTGTCAGAATAATTAGACTTTAGTATATTTAATTAAATAGCAGAGATCAGGTCAATATCAATGCTTTTTAGTACTAGCATACGGTCCAATGACATAAATTTAAAATAAATTTATTAAATAAAAACATATACTAGCTTAAGTGATAAATTACAAACTGTAAAAGTTTACAGGCTACTTATCTCAGCAAGGGCGGCCAATAAATTATTAGTCTCCTGTGAATTTGATGTAGACGGGCACACGATTGGGTGAGGAAGTCCTTTGGCTTGCAAGCTTGACGATGGTCCGTGCAAAGTTCACAGACTACATCCAGCGTCAGTGTGAAGGGCCAATTTATAGTAGACTGTCTCGTGCGAATTTCTCATTTGTAGCCACAATATTTTTATTGAAACTCCTTGTTTGATAGTTTTATGTTTGGTATATCAAACTTCATCACGTTTTGATCAAATCAAATCAAAGTTTCGCAGACAAGCTATATCTTTAGATAGTTTTTGTTCTTGCATTGGCAATAGTGTATATATCTATACATGCAAACGGTTTCCTGTCAGTACCATATCGGTTAAACAAATTATAAGAGGAAACGTGCGTGTACCCATTTGAGTTTCTATTTCAGAGAAAAAGATATGGATATGGCAAAGAATGAAATGATAAAAGTGTTATAGCTACATTTCAATTGGCTTATTTTGGTAAGGTGTAACATTATATATTCCAAATGCTCGGATTCGGAGTCGCTAAAATGAAATGAGCCGTCAAATCTTTCTTAAGTCAGCGAATCGTTAAATCTTTGCAGTCACTGAAAAATATGGACATTGTCGAAACAAAAACTGAAACGCAGTAATCGTAAATTATTGTAAACAACTCCAGGATTGGCTGGTTTCGGGTCACAGAAATGTTATTTTCGAATGCGAAACATCACTATTCAATTATATACGCCTTGCGAGGCTATGTTAGCACTAGCACTTTGCGTTTTGGTGAAAAACCCGTGTTAGTTAGACCCTCAACCCGTGTATATAATTTGTATATTTTCGGTCTGATTCGAACTCATAAAGTACGATACCCGCAAACCAAACGAAAACACCACAGTCAAAACCGCTCGGCTTAATCCCCACCCTTAGAACGAGTGGTTCAAAAGTTCTCATAAAAAATTACAGATTATTTTCTTTGTATTCGTCAATCCAAGGAAATTGTTGATACCTATCTATTGGAATGGTTAATTTAAGGTAGCTTTGCACCTTTATCGCGGTATTGTATGTCGAAAACAGGAAAAGTTGTTGTTTTTTTCTCTGAAAAGTATTGCTGCAATATTGACCTTCAAGTTTGAAGAATATTTAGGTCTGGAAGTTTCTGTTTCTGGCTGAAATTTTGCAATAAAAATTTACAAGAGGAAGAGATGCACGATTTTGCGTTTTGAGACTGCCGTTAAATCTCGCTCATATTGACACCTATCGTTCACTGAGATGATCGTGTGTGTGTAGCGATAGGGCCTAGAAAGGTGGATCGTACCATTTTTCCCATAGAAGTGGCCGACCCAAGAGATGGCAACTTATAAGTATTAGCGACACAACGAGGCCAGCCTTGTTATATTTTTTGTCGATCTAATTTCAGATTAGTGCGTAACAAAATAGCAGCATATATCGAGTGTTACAATCTACAGCATGAGTAATGGCAGGACCTGTAGTTATTATCAAATACAAGTGATAAAAAAGTCCCGGTCATCATATTCGCTTTTCAGAGATTGCCCATGGGTTTTGTTCATTTCAATGATCCTAAGGGCAGACAATAGTTTTGATCAGAATCCAAAGGCTATATTGGCAGCATAATTCAAGTCAGACGACTCGTGTCGGCGAAAAAGCACCCTAAGTCTGCATCTTTTGGAGAGGCCGCGGCCGTCCCGTATAAATGGTACGTTCCATCAGAGGCCTCAGTGATATCATAGAGAAACATAGCTGTCTATGTTTCTCTGTGGTGATATCGAATACCTGAATACCGTGACATACCTGTGCTTGTTCAGCAATCAAGGCAGAGATGGAAACAACATTATTATAGGAAGGAAACGGAAAAAGGGTCCTTGAAAGTCCACAACAACCATACCGATGTCAACAAGTGTAAAAAACAGCCTGCGAATGTCAGACAAAGGATCACACTACAACCAAGCTTAAACGTCGATGCTCGATGATGTGAGAGCATTTGTTACGATACCGATGACACGCAATTTTTGGGGACACCCCTTGACGATAACAGCGGCTCAGATGATATGACGTTCTTGTCTTTATGTTCAAGTTGTCTCAAATTCTCTCCTTTGACTTTGTTGCCACTGACTGGCGATTGGTTAATGTCAGCCAAATGACTCTAGAAACGGTTTTCACCAAAGAAATGTTTTAAAGAGCGAAAGCAAACTGAAAAGTTGGGTAGTGGTAATCGGGTTTCAAGGCGCGTGAAGTTCGAAAAAAAACAGCAACTGACTGAATCAAAGCATGGAGGTTTTTTACCTCAATGATCACAGACACTGCCAATCTACATCTACATATAAATGCAGGTTTTTAGTTGTGGTGTCAACCAATTTTAAATTCGCTTTGTCACACATTATCGGGATCGCTCAATCAGAACCTTTGGCGGCTATGAACCCTTTCCGAGATCGAATGCTGACATAAAATTATATTATATTTACGCTTGTGTCGACGGCATCGAGATGCCGTAGCAGTCCCGACAGGACGAACAGTTAATACTCTGTTTACATCTTACAGCTAATCCGTCATAATTATGCATAATCCCTTCCTGGAAACTCCTCAAGTTTATTTAGTCATTGGTCACTGTGTACATTGTGCTCTGGGAGGGTACATCGCTCCCGAAAATCGCTCTTTTTAGCCTTATTTTAACCGCTGACACTGATTTCAATGAGTGAATATACTGTTTGGGCTGAATAGTTGATTTCAATATCTTATTTTCAATATCTTATCTTATTTATTATGGCCATTCAAAAGAAAAAACCGAACCAATTTACTAAATCGCTATTTTAGTACGCTCAATAGAGTTTCACTCGAGAACGCGTGAACGGAAGTTCACCAGATTTTTACAGATGTTTGTCGAATAGAATGTCTTTGAAACGTGATCCTTAAAGTCGAGTTATCGCTGCTAAATTAGAAGGCATTGTGAGACTAATCGGTTGATAAACTTTGATTTAACTCTGAAGTGCAATTACTCGTTGAAACCTAGACAATAGCCCCTTCCACTCTGACTTAAAACTTTTTTTCGTCAGTTTACCTAATATTGATCAAATAAAAGATTTCATAAAAATAAATTTTACTTAGTCATAAATACATAACTTGACGGCAAAATTCACCTTATAAAAGAAGAAGTCGCAAAGGTAAAAAGCTACCTTAAGTTTCTTATTGATCCATGAAACTAATACTGTTTGCATAATTTTTGCCGTGGCGTTAGGAACAAAATGAAAATGACAATCGCCCTTCAATGAAACTATACTCTGGGTAAGTTTTTTTTGGAGATAAACCGGTTAGAATAAAGCCTTTTTATATTCTTTAAATAGATAACATTTCTAGATTATTACTTTCCTAGGCAAAATCATTTCTCGACTCGATGATTATTGTATTATTGTACATATTTTCGTGATATAACATCGATCAACGACAAAACTAATAACTTCCATCGCCAATCTCATCTAAAGAGTACATGTATAAGAACTGAAGAAAGATAACCGGTCAAGCATTTTCTTTCTCAGTTGGCAGTTCTTGAAGTTTGATATAATTTGTAAAATAGCGTGTATCTTCCTACTACATGTAGAAAAAAGCCATTAGCGCATGAAATGCTGATGACACGTTTTCAGCATGATGATATTTGATGGTAACCTGGTGACGAATTTTCTACCGTTTGCTACCTTTTGGTAACATAACAGGCGAAAGACAAAAGAGAAAAAACCAAGCAAGGGTAAATCTCAATATTACAACAGAGAATTGACATTACGATAAACGTATTGAGGATAATTTATTTTTTACATTTAACCGTTGATTTCTGCTTCTCTATGCAAAGGAACTGTATCATTATGCAACTCACCTGAAACGACAGCGTTTTCTGACTAGTCAAAGAATGACAGAGCCGCGCAGTATCCAGGACGGCATATACTGTGGAATTGAATAAAGCATCGCTTTATATTGCGCAAAACCTGATTCTATTATTAGACACTCGCCATTCCCATTGTTTTTCGCGATTAAAGTTCATCGGTCACCGGACTTGTTTCGCAATTTTTCAACCGCACATTTATTACGAGAAACAAAAAGATATCATCAGTCATTGATATTTATAGCAATATCGACGACTTTATTACTTACAAAGTTATAACGCAGTCCTAAATCGTATTACTATTACTTCATGTTTGTTGCAGTATGTTTGAATTCCAGAAATAGTTTCAGAAATCATGAATGCTTTTTAAAAAGTTGTATAAGGGTAAGTGAATACTCAAAAATCACAGTCGAATAGTTAGAATATTTGATATTTTCTTATATCATATACATTACTGTAAAAGTGACGTAGCAGGCTTCAGCGCACCTTTTGTCGAATAAACATTGAGTAAATATCTATAGTCACCAATCTTTCAAAAATCTTGTTTTGTTTTAATGGTCGCACTACACTCTAAAGAAAACAATTAAAGTTCCCAAACGACTTACAATATGTCTTGCTAGGTAACAAAAACATTCATCTTTACTTTATCGAAAGTAAGTTAAAATAAATGAAAACAGTCATGAGATAATAACATACAATTTGCTTTATTGTTTTAACTTTTTAGGTGATTAGGAATAGACAAAGCCATTGACGTCGACAAGAAGCATGTCTCTCAAAAATAGCAGAGCAGACTGTAAAACAGTCAGAAACCTGACAAAGCTTTGTCTTTCATAGTGTCAGTCATCGCACACAAAGTTTTTCGGGTAGCAGCTCGCTGCGTTCGTATACTTGAGAGGCAGACATAAATGCAGAAACCCACACGTATTACATATGATGAAGCAAAACTGAAAACCACAGTGACAAGAGCAAATGATTCCCCTCCCAGATGTCCCTCCGCCATACAGACTGGTGTAACCTAGCTAAACGTGTTGAAATCGAAGTTGAATATAAGCCCTTTTTGTTGAATATTTGTCAAATGTTTATATTGTGTCAGTCAGGTGAATTATCACGAGCTCTATTCTTAACCACCTCGCCAACTTGCTAAGGCGCTTTAATTAAATTCTTTGTTTGCTTACGCATGCTGGTACGTTTTCAGAGAAATTTAAGAAAGCAAACACAATCGCAACACTATTCCACGTAAAAATATTATTTTTCCAAAAGAAACCACCTAAAAATTGAGCTTATACGTTAATACACTTATGTTTTCTGTCTGTGTTTGTTTTTTTTCCCTGGCTGGTAGGTAGGTTTTTCAAAAATCCAGGGACGGCAAACAAAGAATTTTCTTTCAATGGCCTTATGTTATTTCAATGACCATTTATCAATTTCTACGTTATGAAACATGTCATTTATTACCAAATCATTTCCAATGTGATTAAACGCAATGAAAAGGAAGAGAGGTCTGAATAAAAACTATGATGTCAGTACAAAAATAGTTCATGAATCAAATGGCATCTCTTGCCGTTCACACCGTGTGACAATCAGACATAACTCCCCGCTGAAATCATTGAATTCATTAGTCTTTGAAATAATATATTTACTGGTGAAGTAGCAATGTTTTAAACAGAGAAATTTTACAATTATGGTAAACCGACAAAAAAGAGAGTCCGCATCTTGTTATCAAATGCAATGGAGATACTTAAATATCCATCTGGAGTTAACTGGATATTATCAGACACATGAAAGTGCCAATATGTACAGACAACTGTCACATTTGACCTAGAAGTAGACCTCATGTACGACCAAAGTTATCGGAACTAAATATCAGTTCTCCTTTCGAATGAGTAAATTCAAATTCATTTTTGGAGAAAAAATACAGGAGGTCGATGTTTGCATACCTGTGTAAAGTTCTATTTTTATGTCTTACGGACTGATACTAAATATATAATTAGAGGAAAACGCTATTACCAAATCACCTGTTTCGATGTTATCGTGTCAGCATAAGCGTCATAATGTGCTGCGTCATATTAGTCTCGTGTCTGACGAGGCAATATTTGGCAACAAATGGTTTAGCGATTTACCCATGCGCAGATCCGTTTTACAAGTGTGGTACAGAAAACCCGTAAACTTTCGAGCTTTGTTGCTATGCCGCCATACGCATAACTGTGCAAATATTGATGTAAACAGCTGTACGACGTTTCCAGTGAAGTCAACACCACACGCAACATCGAGGGATAACTGGAGTAAATAGAGGTCCAAAAGCAAATTTTTTCCAACAGTAATCAAGAATTGTATAGTTTTCCTATCATTTGGCGACATGTTTTTAATAATCCGCCTGCTCATAAGATAAAAAAAACGGTTGAGACCTGACAGACAGGCTGTACCTTCTTGGCCATCTGATAATGCTAAATGCTAGTCTAAAATTTTCAAAATTTTTCGATAAATAATCTTTGAGTGTTGTTTTAAAATGTTGATAGTAATGACATCATAGATTTGAAAAATGTCGTGGCACTTCAACACTGTACCCGAGCATTGTATCTTACATAGAAACAACTTGATGTGCATATAAGTCGCACCGCAATGATCGTTTGTTCGTTTTTAATAAAAACGTAGTCCGGTGACATGGATTTGAACAATGGCCTGTGTTTTTTGCACTCTTAGGACGACACATGATAGTCAGCATGCACGGTGAAATAGTAAACACCTATTACCTTGTCATGAGGGCTATAGCACACGTTTATTACCCCGAGAGGCCGTGTGTTACCAGAAACACATCGCTATTCCCCGAGGCCGTAGGCCCGAATAAAGACCAGGTTATAGGTGTTTTATAACACACCGGATACTCATGTTGTACTAGTATTATGTTATAGTTTTTAATGTGTTTTGATATTTTGCACCGCAACAATCCATTGTGACAAGTATACTTGGCGATATTTCCACATGTGTTACAGTTGTACGTGGTACCGATTTCTTTCGAAAAATATTCTAAGCATACCAGCAACATCCTTGGTTGCACTTGAATCTTTTTCGTCGATGAGCTGTTCAAGTTCCTACACCGTTGGAATGTCGGAAAATCTATTTTAGAGAGAGGCTTGTCGCTCATCCTGGACGCATATCACGTTCCAGTCACATGCCATTGTTGCAAAGCTGCAGACGACACTACGGTCACGTGACCGGGCACTTTTTCCAAATGTGGTCTAAACTATTTCCCTAGGGAAAAAGCTTTAAAAATACCCTCTGACTTCATTTTTGTCGATTCAGTGGGGACTAGACGTATCTATTTTCTCATCACGTGACGTATTCTGGCGAATCGCGACACGGAATGAGCATGTGGCGTGTTAAAATATATTCTATGTTTTCCCCCCCCCTAAAAAAATAATCGCGGGTGCTTATGTTAGTTTAGGAAATAATGTGTTCTCGACCACCTAAGATCTCAAGGACAGTTGATAAAATATTGATTTATAATAAAATTGTTGTCGAGGAAACATTCAATGATTATTCAAAAAAAAACCCCAGCCAACATCATATGGGGTTCAAGAATGATTTTATTTTACAGACATTTGACATTATAGATATGTCACACAAATATCTGAGCATCAGATAGGTAACACATCGTATGACGTCAAAGGTAGGTTAAGTACTGCAGGTTTCGTACTGTAGGAAAACAACGATATAAGTATCACGTTCTGACCACGTACGCCACGCCTTAACATGGTGTGCATCGCATGACTGTGACCTGTAAAGGTATATCAAATGTAAATATTGACACACAATGGTACCAAATACATGCAAAATCATGCATTGAGGTGATTACGTGTAAAATTATAATATCATTAAAGTGTTAAACAAGCAACCTACTCATGTATCTTACTATTTATCACAGAGTAGTAGAAAATTAAAAAGGAGCAACTTTTCTTGAAGGACAGTTGATGTTTGGGCACTAGACGTCATCGAACAGCAAAGCTGGCGATTCAACAGTAATTATTCAACTCTTCACGATTTTACATAATAAGTTTGTTTTCGTATTCTATAATTTTCTTTATTGTAGTTTTCGTGCACTTATTAATGTTCTATGCTAACATTTCCTTCTAGCGTGTCGGCACTTCACACGTACAATACTGGAAACTGATGTTAAGCTTACATTGTCACTAATCTTCTCATGACAGCTTTTTCTCATACAAATTTCTGCGAGAGCTTATGCCAGCTTAATGAGTTAGTGGGTGTGTGTGTGTCAATATGTAAGCATTGATAACAATGGATTTTAACCAGATTAAATGCTTAATAAAACCAAGCATAGTCAGCAATTTTTTTCCAAAATACTTTTATTTTCAAATATGCATTTTTCAGGGGTTCAGGGCGGTCAAACACTGACCACAACATTTCCAGAATAAAGTATCATACATATTAAAGGAACAAAAACATAAAAGACATCCTCGTTCAAGCAAAAATCATATGCCAAGTAACGAAAGCGTGATTTTACAGAACTTTTCTTATTTTTACTTCCGTGTTCACGTAGCTCTACAAAGTTTAGAGTTGGCAGGTGAAAAATAGGGTAGGTCGGGTTATCGGAACAGCACATTTTTTTTGTTCGGTCTTATCGGGTCCTCAACGTTATTTTCATAGTTTTTAGAGGGTCTATGCTATTTTTAGTACAAATTCAGACGTGAGCTGAGCACAATCACCTAAGTTTTCTAGACAAATCATATAGTTTATTCAATTGCGATTGATATGATATATGGTAAAAAATATATAGCCTGGTATCGATATCCATTGGAAAATTGTCACTGGCGCTTTACACAGTGTCGCATGACTATGCTTTCTCAAAGAAGCAGGTCTTTAATCAAGATTTGAAAACTTCAGTACTTGATGTTTAACGAATATGACTAGAAAATCCACATTTCCACAAGGAAGTAGCGGTATTCGCCAGTGCAGTCGTAGCTCTCCTTGTCTTTTCCCGGACGAATATGGGTTGCAGCGGAAAAACTCCGAGTCGTGTAACGGAAAAACAGTTTTTCCGTCGCAACGTGCGAGAGTTATGGCTGCTGCTACAGCGACATATGAGAAAGAACGATCAGCATAAAACTTGAGTCTTGTTCTTTAAGTTTTCAGAGAAACTTTCGTCAATTGAACGGAGAGATCTGAATTCTGGTTTATGAAAAAGTAATCAGCTAAAATGTATTCTTTAACTCTGATATTACATTTCATAATGTAGTGACACTCCTGAGACGAAACCGAAACTTTAAAATAGGGTAGTACTTATACCCGTCTTTTCCAGAAAAAAGCAGTCATTGCTGGAAAAGGAAACAAAACAAAACATAACATATCAGGTTATGGTTCAATAATTTACCCATTGGGAGACACTCCCCCCAGCTTGAGTGTCCAAAAAGTAAATAAAAGTATATCTTTTAATTTAAGCGACTAATTCTCGGACTGTGTTAATAGCAATAATAAACACGTCTGTTGTTTGATAGATATGGAATGTCGATAGCATGGCAAATACTGTTTGGTTATTCAATATGGAAGGCTAAGGAATACAACTCCCTCGATTGCAAGACAGATTGCACATTTTCTGACACATTTATCTAGTCCATGAAAAATATTTCATGAACCAATTAAGATTCACAGTTTATTTATTAATCTAATCAAAAATTGCATATTATTAATGGCTTGTATTATGGGTTTATCTTTGTAGTGCACTTGCGTGTGAAATATGGAAACATCGATTAACGAGCAGCGATGTGATTGGGAATTTCACAGAGAAATATTGTAGTTCGCTAATAATAACAGAGACTGGCTTTTCTCACATTCCTGGCTGCTGGGAGTGCGGGATCGACAGTGTGGGAAAAATCGATCCCACACTTTCAGAAACCGTCCCACACTCTGCAGTAAATATTACACTAGCTCTGATTGAATGATAAACAGTCTGTTTTGTTCCACGCGCAAAATGTTATCCAATGGCACGACGAGTAACAACACACGGACTAGAACTACAAAGTAAGCAGGTCAAAGTACAGTGGCAGACGACAGAGTTGTCACGATTTTTGATAATATTGTACGTGTGCAATATGAATTTAACGCATTTTGTGGTCATGTGAGAAAAAGAATCTCACACACCAAGGACCTGGGATCAGATTTCTCACACGAGTTGGGGATATTTTGTCTCACACTCGCCTGCGGCTCGTGTGAGACAAAATATCCCCAACTCGTGTGAGAAATCTGATCCCAGGTCCTTGGGGTGTGAGATTCTATTAATCAGCCCATACAACCTGAGAGAGAGAGAGGAGAGAGAGAGAGAGAGAGAGAGAGAGCGCTTTTGCCCAACGACATAAGGCTATAGTCCGGTTTGGGAGGATAGGCAAACATAAGTGTTGGGAACGATGCGATAAACCGTACAACATGGAAACCACTCAGCACTCGCAAGTAATGCAATGGATGCCTCATTTGATTTAGCACTATTTAACAACGTTAATTGTCTCGGTACACTTTCCCTTCAATACATACATTGACCAAGACAAATGACAAAATTTTGGGTATTTTATCATACGTACAGCATGTCCATTCACCAGAACAGGTATAACCAGCACTAATGCATCTACCGGTCCTTCTTTACTCAGGTAACATTTTAATTGTGTGCTTCCACTCTTGAAACAAGAAAAACTGTAATAGAAGGTATTCTACCTTCCACACAAAGAGGTCATTGTCGGAAGGCGAGATAAATCTTACATGTATAACAGCAAGCGGGCCATATTTCAATTATTAACCCATGAGACGACACTCCTACTCGACTAAACGTTTACCAGTGTAACGATCTATTAATCATATAAATGTACAATTTCTCCATCACGTCAAACCTCACATAGATTAACGTACACTGTTTGATAAGTAACCGCGCGATCTGTGGGTTTTTTAAATAGTTGCAGTCAACACGTTTCTTGCCAATCGAAGTATTTCTGGTATGTCGATAGCTATGTACCGTTTGAGTAGTCTGGTTCCCTGTCCCATTCCTCATGGCTTTTTGCGCTTTATCATGAAAAGAGTTTGGTATGCAAAAGCTATTTTTGAAGATTCTAGTTATTTGATATCACACTGGGTATAAAATCTTATCGTTAAAATGGTGCCCTCGAGCCATCAACACCCAGTAAAGTCAACCACAGCAGCATGTTTTGCGTTTTTTGGAGAGTGTAAACAAAATGTCTACAACATTGAAGTAGGCAAACACAGACAATGCCACTTACAGCAACTGATTGATTATACATGTATATTACAAAGAGTGTATTTTAGACCATTAGGCTATGTTAGCAAAAACAGATGGCAAGTTTTCTTGAATGGCCTCAGTAATGTGGGGAATCGGCAACATTTTTACAGAAATAGGAAAATTCCGATTAAAGCTACCTATCTCTGGGTGTTAGTCGACTAAAATCTTCAATCAAGTTATTTTGATGGCGTCCGACAAGGGGATACCATTAAAGTTTCAATTTGCAGCACACCTAGCATAATAAAAGTCCGTATACTTTAACAATCAAGGCCCCTGCTTTGAAATGAAGAAACTTACTCCTATATTCCTCTCCACAGAACCAATTTCAAAGACGTAATCGGGATATTAGTGTTGCGACCTTTGGATCTTCAGCCATTGAACAAAAACAAGATACAAAATCTAGCTTGAGTAGCGATAAAGTTGTCTGACCGTAACGTGTTTACGGTCACCGTGATTCTCAAACTAGGTATGTGCATGTTTGACAACAGATATGATTATACTTGATTACATCCGCGTGGTTAGGTGTGCATATATGTAAAAGAATTATGGTATTGCAATCTCACCCAAAAATGTCAGTTCACCATAATTTGGCGTCCGTTGGGAATACGAGTAGCCTTCTCCCCAATACAAAAAAAATTGCTATGTATTACAGTTCGAAATTGTCTGACATTATTATACCGCCATGCGAGAGGACGTCGGGATACACGAACAGAGTAGTGGCTCTCAGTCTTCAAAGTTAACATCGTTTATTTCATACGCGTAGAAGTTACATGTCTCAGAGATAGAGGTTGTGGAGCCTTCTCTCTCCTCGTGCTCGTGCTCCCCTGCTGATATTATAGAACTACTGAGTTTGTATGTACAACATATAAAAGACGTGGCTTCGATCACGCGAAAGATATGAAATAAAGATAAAACTATAATTTTCATCAAAAACACCAATACAGCTCTTGGTCTTCAATGTACATGTCAGAAAAACATTTAAACTCATGTTATACGTTGCAAACCCATCACGTGAAATTCTCATGAATCTTCATTCAGTGTTAGTTTTTTTTTCATTATTTGAATAACATTCAAACACATGTTGCGTCGAAACCTCGTAAACATCCTCGTAAAGGGAATTTGGCATCTCTGTGCACTTGCAACTAATATGGTTTGTATACGGTTTGTATCAGAATAGCTTTATAATTGAGCAGATTGTTATTAATTTTCATTGTAAACGCCAAAGTGTAGTAAACCAACATTTTTTTTGTGAAATGTCAATATCATATTTTATGTATATTTATGAAATTCTAAACATCTCATACGATTAAGTAAATTCATATCAGTAATAAAGCATAAATCCACAATCATATGTTTTACAAAGGTAGTCAATCTCAGGCAAAGGCTAATGCACCAGTGGTAATCGGCACCAGTAAACTTATAATTAAAACAACAAGAGCTCAATAGCCAAATAGCTAGACTTTGTTCAAGTCGGTGAATTTTTAAAAAATAAAATCATTTTTTCTCTTGTGTCTCTCCTATTTCGTACAAACCTATTCAGAATTTGGTAGCCCAGGCCAGGTTTTCCCAAGGATCACAGACAATTAGTATAGACAGACTGGGAACGCTGCATGCCTTTTGTTCCATGGTCGTCTCGGTAGACTATGGCCTTTTCATATTAAAATGAGCTTCAACGGTGTTAAACTTTTTGGAGGCTTTGTTTGTGGTTGATAATTACACGAGATTATGCGAAAAATACGAGGAGATGGCATCGTACTGCCAGTCGCGTAGCACCCATAGTTACTTTGTGAGCTCTCAGGCCAGAAACACTGCTTCACACCAATCAAAACGTAACACGCCAGCAGTTTCATAAACATGTCCTTCCTTGACGCACGTGTAAAAGACGGTATGACTGACCGTAAACCATTGAGTAAAACCAGACAGTATCGATAAAAGACTTTCA
Organism: Ptychodera flava; assembly: GCA_001465055.1. Lineage (NCBI taxonomy): Eukaryota > Metazoa > Hemichordata > Enteropneusta > Ptychoderidae > Ptychodera > Ptychodera flava. The sequence continues at coordinate 36,977 of LD352890.1, forward strand.
AATTTGGTTCAAACACACTCATTATATATTCATAAAAATATGAGAGGAATTTTTAAAATGGTAAAACTCACTTTCCTGAAGCTCAAAACACTCCCGTTTTCGCCAGCAAGTCAATTCCGCTCAGCAGCACACGACAACAACAACAAACTTTGCCGAACATACTTTCGCTTAACAATTGGCGAAAGTCCGAAAATTACCGAAGGATGCATGGTCGGCACTCTTCGGATAAGAGAGGCGAGAGCAACCTGAGGCGAGGCGAATATGGATGGTTACGTAACCGCTTCACGCCTTAAACAATACCCGTTGCGAATCTGTCTATGTTTGTCTTTGCAACGATTGAATGCGTTACCTTTGAGTCTGCGCAGTAGGCCTATAGTGAGTTAGTTTCTGCCGGATTCCGGGTGAAACTCCCTGTATAGCGTTCACTCACTCGCGTGTTTCACATGAAAGCAAAATACATATCATTGCGTTCACTCCATTCAAACATTCACAAATCACAGACTTGAACCACATGCTGTATTAATTGATATGAACGTACTAGTATATTGGCATAGTGAAAATCAAGGTCAAGTTCCAAAGAGTAAGGAAATGACAGAGGGCATAAACGAGGGCCGTCAACATAGGGTAAACAGGGAAGTCTATGGGCGAAGCAGTTCTGGTGAGATTACACTCGCATTCAAGCTCCGAACTTGAACTTTGAAGATGCGGTTTGTAATTTTTTACAAATTTGAAAAAGGCAGAGGGTCACATTGCAGCTAGCAGTATTAGATGAGCGTTACATTTTACATGATGTGACAAACCTGATTTCCCCCGGCCCCCCTTGTGATAACAGAAAGCACCCTTAGGCTAGATATAAATATCTCATCGGTCAAAGTACACCATTAGTGGTATCTCTTATCATTGCATTGTTGGCGTTAAGTACAATGTCCACCCATCGGTTTTAACATTTTTCAATACCTCCTAATAAGCTAGCTAAAGGTTAGAATATCACGTGCAAAGGTATTTTGAATACGTCAGAAACAGCACCAAAATCTAGACTGCTCGTGGAATTTATCCATATCTCACCATTGAGACATATTCTGATAGTACCAATCATCCATTATTGCAGGACAGACTGACAATAGCAGCTTTGGCAAGACGTGTTGAATATTGTTCTTGTATACATTTTGAATAATAACACGTGTTAATTTTACTCTTGGCGTCTTTCATTGAATGGGCATCTGAAGCTCACAATTAGACTTATTTATTTTGATAAAATTTCATGTGAACAGTACATGACTATAACCCGATGGTAAATGTAGACCATTTAAAATGATATAAGCTAAAAGATTGTGCTCTTCTATATATAACTTCACGAAACATTTCTTTATCATGCCACGTCACCGTTGTGTCACCGATCGTCTTTAATAGCCCTACTACATCTCCGTAATGTCCAAAAACGAAAAAATCTGATTATCAACACAAACTCGATTTTCTGCAGGCTCTTCCAAAACTAAATGAATTAATACCTATTGGTCTTTTCAAACTTAAAATCATTAACGTCTCAAGACCTATAAATTTATCCTGTAGACCGATAGACAAATTGATAACCAGTCAGCATAATTCGTCTTTGACTCAGGTGAGTGTTTCTGATACAACTTTTGTCATTGGTTCCCGCCCTAGAGCCATCAGTGCTCAAAACAATTGAACCAGAATGCAATTATCAATCTTCATACTATACTGCGATATAAAGCTATTTAAATTGTATTGTCTACAGTGATGGAGGATACCGCGACATTGGCACTATAGGCATTATCGGATAATATTATCTAAGTTATCTAAGTTAGAGTCTAATATTAGACGAGTGGGGAAGAGGCAGATGCCCGACATGCTGTTTTATCGGATAATATCCGATAAAATCGATAATATCGTCTAAAATCTAAGTTAGAGTCTAATATTAGACGAGCGGGGAAGAGGCCGATGCTTGACATGCTGTTTTTTCGGATAATATCCGATAAAATCGATAACATCGTCTAAAATCTAAGTTAGAGTCTAATAGTAGAAGCAGATGGGTGGAAAATTCTAAAAACGCTGCTTTATCGGATAAAATCGATAATATTATCCCTATTAGATCACTTTGGTCTCATGTTCCTGGAACTCTCTAACTTAGACATTTTAGACGATATTATCCGATAATAAAGAAAAAGCCTATGTCGCGCCTTCATGCAGTGATGTATGTTACATAGTCTGCCAGAGACATAAACGATGAACTATGTGACTACTCTGTTTTAGCCCATGTATCAATGAGCCAGCATGTGTTATCTCCTTTACATAAATTTGTTTGGTGATCATTTCAAAGGTAACATCATATATCTTATATGACAGTATTGTTAGTAAATTTAGGTATGATCGTTTTTATTGGTGTTAAATGGTGTTTGTTTAAAATGTTGTATTTTGATTTCAACCACCAGTGTTGAATGAAGTGCTTACCCGGAGAATTATTGATCTCTGTGTATGGCCATATCAGCGCTAGCCGGACATACTAGTCTACCTGACGCACACTGTGTCCATGACGCAGAACACAGCAGTGTCTTTACAGCATTTTGGACACACATGCCTCACAAAACTGTAACATCTCTGTACCGTTTATGCTGAGGATCCGGCCTGTTCCATGGGTTAGTCTCAAAGGTTACAGGCCTTGTTAAATTGTTTTTAATCTGATTATGAAGTGAACTAAAGCTATCTTGCTATTTATCTAGATATTTGTGGCCAGTTTCGTTTCCTGGCCAACATATATTGAAAGCCGGGGAGAATAAATCTGAAAGCCTAGGACAACACTGCAAATACCTAGGACAACATGTTTAGTGCTTTGGACAACACTGTTAATGTGTAAGACAACAATCTGAATACCCAGGGCAGAATGCTGAATAGCTAGCACGACATTGCAAATGCCTAGAACAACACATAGGAGAGTACACATGCTAATGCCAATATTATGAATGTCTAAGTCGAGAACAACAAGCTGAATACCCGGAACAACATGTTGTATGCCCAGGACAACATGCTGAATACCTGGCACAACTTTGTAAATGCCTAGGGCGACATTCTAAACGCCTACGACAGCATTTAAAATACCCAGCACAACATGATGTTGAATGCTCAGGAAAATATTGTTAATTGCTGGACAACATTGTACATGCTTTAAACATCATGTTTAAATAAATGTAAATCACTGCATGATAATACTCATTACAACATGATGTAAGACCACTTGAGTTAGTCAAGGCTTTCTATAGACATGCGTACTTAATAACATGAAGATCAAATGCACAGGAGGTATAACATTAACATATCACAACGTCTAGTGTACATTGTTCCGATTTTCTGTCATAAACTCTAGTTAATTCGTATTTTATCCGAAATGTATCGCTGAAACTGTACTGATTGTCGGCTTGCTTATCAGGAAACGGTTAGTGTCAGTGTTCCATAATAAGGAAGGCGTCGTCGTTTATTCATCAAAAGCAGAAGAGACTGATACAATATTCTATTTTCTCATTCCCCAACATAAACAAAAATGTGTACTTATCGTGGACACTCAATAAATTATCAAAACTGAAAATACTTAAAATAATTATATAGAAGGTTATGTTTGGATTTATGCATTGATTAAACTCAAAACTGCAGAAGTTTCGTACGAGAGTACACTTGCATTATACTTCAAACCAAACGTTTTTTTCAGCATTTTATCTTTTGAATTTTAAGGCGCGATGCTCTGTTCGCAGCTGTAAATCTGTTAGGATTTACAGAAAAATCGAAAACTTCATCAATAGCTCATGATACTTATGGTATGGACATAATCAAGTAACTTTTTCCCAATATGAAAATCAAAATACACGTCTTGCATTGATTTCTGAAATGGGTGAGTTTTTTACCAGGTACAATTAACTAGAACAAAAATTGCTCACATGTTCAAGCATGGCTTTCATTTCGTCTTCACTGTCATCCACATATAATAGTGCACACAATTATACGCCTTTTGTTCAGTGATTTTAGCAGAACTACTTATTGAAGAATGCAAACAAGAAAGGGGACACGGTATCTGCATGGTTGACTACAATATTTGGAGCAAACCATTCTGTTTACATACCATTAATATTAAGACAACTTAAGTCAATGTATCAGAATGCATCGTCTCTGAACTACGATACATTTTGCCATCAAATACCTCGAGTTCAATTATCCTACAGAAAAGCTAGTCTATGTATATCTCCAAATGTTATTGATTTTGAATCATTAAAAGAAAAAGTAGGAAAAAAATTAGACAATCAACTGTCGATGACGCAAGTTAGCGTAAAAATGTGATCTTCACAGGATCTGTCACTTCAAAACCCACTCTGTTCATCTACTGTGTTTTCTTTATCGAAGTGCTACACCTTTCTACTGCATTGCTTTGAAAATGATCACTCATTTAATTCAATGTTTGTGGTGTGGAAAGGAACATCCAGAGTCACTTTGGAAGGGACTTGAAAAAATTAACTTTTATCATGCAAAACATGATACTTCAATGATAGTCAGCCAGTTGTTCGAAAATTTTTTTTCGGTTTCATCAAAGAAAGATCTCAAGATTCAACCAGGACAAGAATGTCATAAAGGCACGAATGTTGAGCATAATTCAAAATATGTTACATTTAACCACAGTCCCTCTGGAGTGACTGTTCTTTAATCACTGATTTTCACTTCTGTACTCGGAGGGACTATATCATTATGTGACTCACCTCAAAGGAGATAGATCTTTCAGTGGTAATGGTATGCAGAGTGGACTGAGTAGTGTCACGGACAGCGTATGCTGGACAATTGAATAAAGCAGTGTTTTATACATTTTATATTGTGTTAGTCTAGATTCTATTATTAAGTACGCGTCATATATTCTCCTATTGTTTTCCCAGCCAGAGGTCATAGGTCACTAGACTCGTATGGCAGCTATTCACAATCACCTGAATGATCAACAAAAAACAAAATAGTGTCATTACACTGTGATGTCAATTGCTATTAACGGAAACCGATATTTATTTGGCCACACGTATGCCATCTTTTGTCTGATTTCTATTTCACGGCGCTGATTCCAAGTAAGTTTTAATTCCAGATCCAATTAACACACGAATAAGAAGTTACATATACGTGATACTAAAAACTTTTTATGAAATCAAGATATTTCAACGTTTTTTATAGCAGGTTAACGAATTGAAAGAGTGACATTTACAGTGGTCATCAGAACATCGTTCAGTGGCATGTCATCGGGGTGTCGATGTTTTATGATCACTGATCGGACCGTCCCTACAATTCTTCACTGCAATATGACTTTGGCATGGGTCAGTCGTTTTAAATCGCCCGATCGGATTTTATTACTCTTAATAGGTGAAAGGAGTGATTTAGGGTATTTGAGTATTGTCTTTTATTCTCCACTATTTTCATAATATCCGATTATTTAGGAAAATACCAACAATCTGATGGTCAAGTTACATTCGACTGAAAGACGGCCCGCTTAGTACGCAGGCGTGAAAGAGAGAGAGAGACTTACGCAGTACTTGTACACGTGACGATCGAAAAAATGATAAAAAATCAAGGACAGAATAATACACAGGCAAAAGAACTTACCGCGATGTTCAGCAGAAACAAAGACTAAAATAAAACTCGCTCTGTAGCAATCTAAGTAGACTACAAGCCTTTCCCGAAAAAATTGCCACGTATTTTCATATCGTGTTCTCAAAAACTGCCATGAACTCTACTTTTCAACTATCACATTAAGCTGGCGTGTGTAAGTTCAATGTCCACCTATTGTTTTCTACGTTTCAACTATTTCAATATTACTGAATAATTTTCTGACTTGTCAAATTAGATAAAAAGGACAATAGCGCATGTAAGTACTATGGCGTTAGCACCAAAAATAGACTGCCAGTGAACCATGTGACATGGTATCTCATTGTTCAAATGTAAATAATGTGATGAAAACAATGAATTGTATCAGTAGGAAGTGACTTTATCATGGTGAACGATTTGAGTTGAGTCATACATACATGCATGCATGCATGCATGCACCCATACATGCACACATACCTGCACACACATACATACATACATACATACATACATACATACATACATACATACATACATACATACATACATACATACATACATACATACATACATACATACATACATACGTGTAAATTGTTTCAATACATTACAATGACTAAAGTTAAAACCATTATTGCTATTGGTTAACCAGACTATTGAGGTGAGTGACATTTAAAGGCTGGCACTAATCAGTTTTCACGAATAAGGGCCCGAATAAAAGTCAGCATCAGAATTTTTTTCCTACTGATGATATCAGCTTTTATGTCTTGGCATGTGCTATCAAAACAAACAGGAAACAGGAGTCAGTTCACACTTCACACAATTTTGATTTGAAACAATTTTTTTAAACTTTCAAATTCAACATCAAACATATATCAATAAGCGGTGTGACGAACAACATAAAATCAAGGAAGTTCTATTTTCGGTCGCAATATGCCTTTATTTAGCCAGATGTGATCAGAGACAACCGAGTCGAATTGCTCATATTGCCGTTGATTTAGTTATCATCTCTTAATGGCATTCCTGCAGAATGGTTTCGGAATTGTACGCATACCACGACATTGACGTAGTCTTAGTGCTGTTGTTGAACTACTCTAAAGCTTCTGTATTTCGGCACCATTTTACAAGTGGTATAGCCACAAACTGGTGGCGTCAAATCACCGTACACAAAACACAGATGCCTTGTAATTTAGGCCCTGTGTATTGTGTACGGTAATTTGACGTCATCAGTTTGTGGCTACATCACTTGTAAAATGTTGTCTGTATTTCTTTACATAGTATTTTCATTGCAAAGTTAAAGGTGAATGAGACGCCGTGACACTGCCATCTCATTATCACCAGAGACTACCACATAGTACCTGCTTCAGAAGAGAAGTATTTCAATATATACCGCTGGTATGATTTCGAATCGTCATAACCCAGATGAAAATACAAGTAGATCCAGCAGCATACTTAAATGCACAGTAATAGGCAAGAGCGCCCTCAATGTCTGGCAAGTTTCGAAACTTTTCAAGCAATATCAATATCATGTCATGAAAGATCGAGAGCATGAAAAAATTAACATAAGATATAAAAATCATCTTAAACAACAATAGGCATGTAATATGGATAATTTACGGCTCGAAGCAAGCAAATACAAAAACCATAGTTGGATACTTCTACTCCTTTCCGTCTCACAGTGCAGAAGCAAAACTGTCAATGTTGATAATGCCAACTGTAATACGTGTGTTGAGTAGAGACTTTAATCAAAACTATAAATTCAATGTAGACATTTCATCACTGTGGTGGTATCATAGAGGACTATACGAGCACTCTATCTATTGATGAGAGCTGAATTCTATTTAACTGGAAAGAATTAACTTGTCAACAATAGCATTTTCATTGAATGTTGTACACGATGCATCTTATGAGCATTGCTTATGTTTTGTATTTTAAGTTACTTCATGGAAAAGTAAAATTTTTCTGGAGTTGAAATAATGAAGATTTTATCAACTGTTAAAGCAATCGTCGCTTTAATTTTCTACATCGCCAGGATCACGTGATGATAGAACTCGTAGAACTCTCAAAAATCAAGGGACTTTCGAATCATTTTAATGAGAGGAAATAACCAAAACGTCTTCAACTACCCACGTATTTTGCACAACTTGAACGTAACCAGATTTCGTTATTTCCACATCGGCTACGGCAGCATGAAGATATGCTAAAAATAGCAAGAAGACAATGCAGACAGACCTGTATTTCAACATCATGTCTTCGAGTTGGATATGCTTTCAACAGTAGTCCAGGCTTTAATCAGCTAGCTTTTATAACTTTCCACCGCGGAGACAAGGTGGAACTGAGAAAACGTTTTTGGTATAGATCGACAGTCAGTGTTAGTTCGTCAGCGTGTAACCGTAAGTGTTACTAGTATCTCTTCTCGTCTTGTCTGATTTGATGTTGGTCTAGCTTCATGTGCCATTCATTATAGCCGATCTATCGCACTGATTACATACGACTGCATGAGTTGTACCCTAGCAAAAATTTTAACTTCAAGTACTATCAACAACTAGGAAGATTTCTCTTCTTCCATGGTCGTTTGGTTGTTGCGTGTCTGCACGTTCACGATTATAAAAAAACTCACCAACTCATGGCAACATTTTTGCGAGAGGAAGGTTTCTGGAAACTTTTGTTGTTAGATGGATGACATAACAAAATGGGCACGT
>LD352893.1:18878-30129 GCA_001465055.1 Ptychodera flava
GTCCACGAAAATAAACTTTCATCTCCGATAATTGTGTAGGCACGCGTACGTTGCAGTGACGATCGATCTCGATCGCAATGCACCATAGTCGTTTGATCGGCGCCCGGGGGTCGGCGCACATTTTCATGAATTTTAAACCTCCACGCTCGGACCAAGTCATGTGCAAGTTCGAATGCAACAAATACGGCAAAATTGTGAGTCGGGGAAACCTGTGGGTGACAAATCGACAAAAGTTGGAGGGCAGCCGAACACATCACAAGCTTACAAGCATCATGATGTCGATGTTAGTACGGGTGCTGCATGCGCATGCGACATAGACGACGCAACTGAACTGGTAACGATTGTATAAATTATATCGGGGAAGCGCCTACTAAAACATCAAAAGTGACTACCCCCTGAAATGTCAAGGCTGCCCCCTAATTTTGACTGATAGTGATGGGGCAGAAATTGCCCCTTTCAGTGAATATGCAGAGAAAACACGGCACAGGATGATGTATGCATGCTTTGATTTGTGCCAGCAGCTAAGTATAACGGTTGACGCTGATGATTTATTGTCGTTGGCCGAGTAAATGTCCGAGCTCAGTATAAGTAACACTCTCCTCTTGGGACAGAAAAAGAATGCCCTATTGTCCGAAAGATTCTCCTGGGAACTGGCCGAAGACGAAGTGAAACACTAAATCACATGCTTTTTAAGAGCATAATTTTTAATAGAGGATTTATGGTCTATATATCAAAAAGTACATTCAAAACCCAAGTCTGCAAGAAAATTTATAAGCACACACAAATAGAATAGTCATATTATACTGCACATCGCAAGTCACGACAACAGAAAAAACCGGTATGATGCGGAATAGTGGATCCAGGTTTGCTTAATTTTCTCTTTCTAAACGAAACCTACACTAAAGGTGAAAATAGTATTTACCATAGTATAATGAGATTATAAGACCTCTGGGGCGAAAATTAGCATAAATTGTGCCAAATATGTTAATTTTCACCCGAGAGGTCTCATATCCGCAAACAAACAATCGAGCGCACCGTTTACAACGTCTGAATACTACACAGCTGCACAACACCGTGACGCATTGTTCAAAATATTTTTCTGTAATTTAGCACCATGTCGAGTACACAGAGTAACAGCGGTACGGGAAGTACTGACAGTCAGGGCAGTGCCAGTGGCCATGAATACAATGACCGTGATCGTCAGCAAATTTCTGCTGAGACCGACGCCTCAATTGCGAGTCTTCGCGCCATGGGTCCTTCCGCATTCGCAACAGGTCACCTATCCGACAACAAGGGCGACGAAGCCAGGTCAGATACTGGCCAAAGTCGGGACAACACTTCAAACTCTTCTGTGGAGAATAACAAGCCAAAGTAAGTGCATTAAATTCAGGTAATTTTAGGTGGCTACAATAAACCTCAGGTAGTAGCTTTTATCTTAAACCGTTCCATGACAACTAAAGAATGTATGAATGCAGTTTCTGCTCGATATGCCTTAAGAGTTGAGACTCGTTGCGTTCCGATCGATACAGTGTTTGACTTCTCCATGTCATACTGCCGCTGGCGGACTCTGCTTAAATATTTATATAAGAGAAGAGGGAATGTACTTTCAAAAAATAAATAAAATCGTTCCCCGTAACTCTCATTAATAGGTTTATACATAGATTGTTGGTTTAAAGGACCAACAGAGGGGCAAGCGAGAAATAATAGCTACTTCATGACACATAATATAACAACAATATGAAACACTTGTGTATGCTGGCAACGTATCAACACTCTGTATATTGACAAGGTAAAATTTATTACCGTTGTTGAACAAATACACTTTTAAATCCTCGAATGGCGATTCTGAAGTAATAACGGACACTCCGCTGTTGGACGAACACAAAAAGAGCACCACAATACACAAACGAATAGCGACACCTACAAGTGTTCCTATGTTTGCACATGTGAATATGAAAAGACTTCAGTTTTTGCCTGTTCAATCAAGTGATTTTGTATGTATGTCTGTGAATTTGTATATTCATGTATGAAAATAGATAAATGTGTACTCACGATTTGAAATACACTTTTCCAAGTGTAAGGAGTCATAAGGAAATTTAACGTTCACAAAAGGAATTGATCATGTCTTCTCCCAGTACTATGGATTCTCCACAATTGCATATAGTCATAACACAGTCACAACGCTCGAGAAACGTGTCAAAGATTACATCAATACAAAGCCCTGTCGAAGACATTAGCGTTCCTATACAATATTTACTATTAGACGTTGAATGAATCATTATATAGGAGGGAGTCTTAAAAATACAATTGGCCTTTACTATAGTCACTTTTTGACATTCTCACCATTTAATTAGCGTCAAAATACTCTTCGTTTTTTTTAAGCATGTTAATGTAAACATTTTTGTTTGTGTAATGGAACCTTCTTTGAAGTCATGCCGGACAGTGTCATTGTGATATGTTGTTCAACGGAGTTCTAAGACCCCCACCAGAGACGAGATGTGGCTGAAATGACATGTAGCCATACAGACTTCATTTTAAAGGCGCCCTTCTCAATCCCTGGTTCTCGCATTAGCGAATGTGTCAACAGCCCATTAACAGTTTGTCATTCTTTTGTTTTCCATTGAATATTTTATCAAGTAAATAATATTTATACTAGATAAATCTGATAATTGAGTGGGGGCTTTAATTGTCTATAATACGAGTTTTGCATTGTGCTATCTTCAGTCATGGGTCTTGTTCTCCATGAAACCGCAGCTTACCATAGTTACGTTACTGTTGAAAATCCTTTTCAGTTCACATTAAAAAACTGATAATCAAGATTTCGCACGGATATTCTGCAGAAGTTCAATTTCTTGTAGTATGCTTATCGCATTTCCATAGGCCAGACATGCTCCTCATGATAGCACCTCATCAATCAGCCACGTTGTTCACACGATGCAACTAACAATAAAGACCAAACGGTGAGATAGTCAATGGATATGTTCAGGCATGACAATAGATCCAAACTGGCTGAGCAACTGCGTGCCTTTCTGTACAATCTATACACCGATTTTCACTAGTGATCATGCGCTGCTCTCAAACGTCAGTGATAGCCGCTACATAACATTGTGTTGTTTGTTTTCTCCAGAAAGAATATGGGAAATAAGGCGTTGATAGTCAACCACAGTTGGGGAGGGTCAATCCAGGGAGGAGTGACTGATTCACTTCATCTTCTAATCCGTCTACTTCGTAAACTGGGTTTATCGGTCTACTGCACCGCCCTCACAGCAACAGAAGCAGAAATCAAGGAAGCCAAAGCATTTGGCGTTGAGCTCATAGTGCCATCACCGATTCGAAAATTCAAAGCCAGAAATGATACACCTGATTCTGATTGGCTGTATCGCCACAAAGAGTACTTCTCAGATTTGAAAGAGTTGGCAAACGTCAGATTAGTTTTTGGAATTGGAATGGTAACATCAGAGGCGGCCTTTGAAATTGAACGAGACCTCTTCCCGAGAGCAGCATTCTACTTGATAAATCTATTTGACAGCAATCGTGTCACCCCTATCATTGCTAACTGCTGTGAGTCGGACCTTGACCTTCGCTTGGAAGACTTAACGAAAGAAGGACAAGATTCCAACTGTGTCTTTTCTGTTGGAGGCAGTGTCTTTTTGAAGTACGAAAAAGTGTACCGCTCAGCAACCAAAAAAATAAAACACTTAAAATTGTCGCCAATGGTAGATAAAAATAACTTTAAACTTCCTTCTCCGGAAGCCCTCAAGGCGAACGAAAACTTCCACATATTGTCTGTGTTCCAGGAACATGAACTAGGAAACCTTAAGAGTGACAGCGTTATTGTACAGGCCATGAACTCGGTAGCTGACTTAGTTTATAAAAATGGGCAATCACCACCGACATGGAAAATTTTAGGAGTTCCAAAGCGATGTGAATCTGAACTTCGAAATCGTTTGAATTTACATTCTAAATTAGATGTTGTGCTTGCACGAATGCCTTCAGACAAAGGACTTAAGGATGAGCTGTGTCAGTGCAATCTTGTTCTAGTTCCTCCATCATCTACACATTATGTCAATTTAACACTGGCAGCAATGTGTGCTGCTGTTCCTGTTATTATCCCCTGGGGTTCCCTTAGCCATGACTTAATTAAGCAATGTATGGGTCACTATGAAAGTTGGCTTGTTGTCGATATGGACAAGTCTGACGCGTTAAGGGAAGGTATCATGAGATTCCTCTGCCAGTACAATGTCGCACTTAATAAAGCCAGGGAAATTAAGGAGGAATTGTGGAATAAAGTTGGGCAAGAGCTGGAAAACATCAATGAAACATTCCTGAATGTGGTGAAAGAAGATGCAGAGGTCATACATAGCGTTACCTTACCAAGACAGCAGTCACCAGAAGAAAAGCAAGAGGGTATAAACTATTCATATGTTTTTCTCTTACTGCCAAGAATTTGAACAACCTTAAATGTTACCTAAGAGACAAATTTACCCAATATGTCAAGTAAGGAAGTTAGGTGACAGGTTTACATATCCTGTCCTTTTCATCGTTCCCTTTGTTCCCTATGAAGTTAGTGTTAAAGCCTGTTATTTTAACAATGGACTGCAAATTTCACAATCTTCTGCAACTTATTGACGAATTTCCTGAATCACACTTGTATCTGTCAATTATATCGTGATATCGTCATTAAATATACCATTGAGTTAAGAAAAAGAAAGATATTTAAAAGACAAGGCTTTAAATAACACCATTGGAACTAATTTGGGATAATTTGATTTTCATGTTTTTTAAATGTCTCAAAAATGTTAGGTGCCGTATAGCTGAATGTTGCAATATTGCAAATTACTCATAAAAAACAAGTGCGTAATATAAAATGAAAAGCAGATTATAATACACTTTTAGATTAAATCGACATTACTTCAATATCAAATTATCCCGAATTAGTTCCAATCGTGTTAAATATCATGTTTGAGGGAAGATGCAGGTATAAAATAAAATGTGTGATTGTTATTCTTACTTTTACAGGTCGTGAAGATGATAAAGAAAAGCACACGTCACAAAACGAATCAAATATAAGTCCAGGGAAAAGGAAATGGCAAGGACGTGATCCAGGTATGAGTAAATTTGAAACTTAAAAACGTTAAATCGAATAGGGAATTATCATATTCTGTACTCTTGATTATCATTTTTCTGGCTAAGCCCGTGTATATAATTATGGTTGTTGGTGTTTTGTATGCTATTAACATAGCCAGCGTAAAAGATTCCCCGACCTTTGCAGGTGACATGAAAGTGAAGATGAAAGTGACCGAAGTAGTTCCAGAGAGAGGAAGAACAGTCCAGGAAGTTGAGAGGGATTTTTATGAAAGTGAAGAAGTCAGAAAGAAGACGGAAGAAGTCGGTCAGTCCCTTGATGGGCAACATGATGAGATGAACGTGAAGGGCATTGGGGATGGAAGTATATCTTATACAATGTCCTGTCAGTCGCTAGATGCTCTAGAATGCCTGGTGGGACAATATGAGAATGGGAAACTACAGGATCTGATGGAAGATGAGTTTCTATCCGATGAACTTCTCGATAAAATTGGGGCGTATTACCTAGCGATTGATGTAACCATCGACTATGAGGAGTATTTAATGTGCAGGAAGGAGCTTATCCCGATATCTGGTAAACAGTCATAATTTGCCATAAGACGCAACCTGTGCATTCGCATCTTTGTCTTAACCTTTCAACACCATTGAAATTACCTTCCTTAAGAAAAACCCAAATATATTTCAGCGACTTGTGAAGATTGTACAAAAATCAACATGCTTTCATCATTTGATGGCTTTTTAACTCTTCCTCAGAATATGCTCAGTCTGCATCTAATATCTTAGTATTTTAGATTATTTAACAATTTGAATTTAAAACAAGCAGAACAAGCTCATATTATATTATATTTTCCTTGTATACTTCCTTTTTACTCAAACGATGGTGGCCAACTGAGGACAGTACATGTAATTTTGTACCCTAAAATAAGAGAGAACTTTCGCAGCATTTTTTATTCTGAAACTTAATCGCTATTTTGAACAGTTGTAGGCGTGTTTAACGTCAGAAATTTCACCCGATTTGTGCAATATAATTTCCTTTTGAATGCCAACATTGTTGAGTGCTTCTTTGCCGATTACATGTTTTTCTAAGTATGTCGAGGTATTTTTCTTTCAAAATCCACAACCAACGATATTTCAGCGACAACACAAATTCACAGATCTCAACAAAATTGTGCGGTTTTAGTATTTACAGCCCTGTAAATTTCTTTCCATATCAATGCAGGACTACCCTCTCAGACAAATGAGCAAGAACAAGATACTGACAATAGTCGATCTATGGAGTCACAGGAGATTGATGTCGACAATATACCCACCAGAGTAAACAGAGCCAGAGACCTTCTGAAAGAATTTCAAATGGAGGGAGACAAGGTGACTGAGGCACAGATAAATACACTGGACAAACTTTTGCAAGAAAAGGCAAAGAGACGAGAGTTGGATCACCAGCAAAGTTTACAGGAATCTGCAAAAGGTAAGTGAGAAAGACAGGAAAAAGTAGAACCTCGTGACAAATCATTATGATTAAAAGGTCTCGTGAAGAATAGGGCTGAATTTTTTTATTGCTAGTTAATTTTGACAAATAAAATGGCCAAACAAATATTTGCATTTGGATTTTTAAAAATTGCGCTTCAGTTCTGAATAAAAGCCCCAGAAATGCCCTTGGCAACAAAGATACGAATTTTCGGTAATCTTCGGCAAATGTCGGTTATGACGTCATTTGGAGAACATTTACCTCCGGTGCTATACACTCCAATGTTTTTGTGTGCATTATCCCATGCCTAAACTCAGCCTATAGCCCATTTGTACAATTAGAAGGGTGTTTTTTTAAGTCAGATACGACGTTAGATGTAAAATGTAGGCTGGAGTGGGTAATAAGAAATATTTTTCGTGTTGTGAAAATTAACTTAGCCCTTCACGAAAGTTACGATACCCACCAGAATATCCGATCAGGATCGACCTCGCTTAGCACGCGCAAGGAGTTTGCTAACGGCATCTCTACACCATGAATGCAATGTAAGGTTGATATAGTATTGGTTGATCCAATCTGTTCATCTTCAAGAATTGTGCGGAATATGACCAGGTCTGAGTAAGCAGTCAGGAGACGAAGTCGTCTAATACTATAAATGACTACTTTATTCTATACTAATAATAGACAGTGGCTAATACAGTGAAGCATAACACTTGGGTGAGAGACCGTACATAGAGTCCAGTGACGTGAAGTGTCTCTGTTGAGGGTGGAAAAGTCTCTGATTAGGGAAGGCGAGGTTTCCCGTAGATAAAGCACTTTTGGCGGGAAAAGTGTCTATGAGTCATGGCAAAGGCACATAATTAGCAGATGGAATCTCTGGTTGGTAAAATACACAGTAATAGGAAGCGGTGCCTCAAAGCTTAGTCTTAGAAGGAATGCTATCAGAGTGTCTAGAGTAAGACGTAATACAAGAATATATTTCCTAACAAGAATGATCCACATCGATATTAAGCATCGCGAACAAGAAACTTCTCGTATAGTGGTTCTGTCATGATGCAGTAAACCAGAACCGTACTCTTCAGCAGCAATATGGTAGCACCGTACAGGAACGTGAACGTTGAAAGGTGTCGCGTGCTGGCCGCAATATATGAATACAAATGTTCAACGCATTTCTTTGCTTTATCCAAAGCCTGATTACTGGTACATATTTTATTACCTTTTATTTGCATATGATGATAACTTTTAAACCATTGACTTACCAAGACTCGGAAGGAAAATTGACTCAATTAAACTGATCAATGCCGAGGGCAAACATTGGATGAAATAAATTCGACCCAACATGTATTTACACGAATGTGCAAACCAGTTATTTTCAGTTGAAGGGAAACAGTCGGCCATGTTTCATGAACTTTGTTTGATACGAGATGTTACTTATGTTGAAAGATACTGAATGAATGGTTGACCATGCATACCGGTATATTTGACCCAGGTTTTAGACACGATACATGAAACTAACGCGTAAATTAATTAATGATCATGACCACTAATTCATGATCGCAATGGATTCACTTATCGTGTTTAAAACTGGGGTCGAATATATGCATGGCCAACCATTCATTGTAAAAATCGCAATTGACCCAAAGGGCAGGTCAATAACGGCAACCTGAAGTTCAATGGAAACACAAAACGTGTTTTAATCATACTAGCACTATAGCTTAGGCCAAGGTCGCCAATCAATCCTGTTGCAAAATTGTAGTCAGTGAAGCTTGGAACAATATTTGCATAAACAGTAATTTCTGAAGCATTGGAACATATAACCTTTCACTAAGGTCAGGACGCAAAAAGTTCAACAAAGCTTGGGTGTTAGTATATTCGGTAAAAGTTGGGGCGACTGGAAGCTTCATTTAACTTTGGATCAAGCTTCGGCAAAGGTACGGCACAATCGCGTGTATACGGGCCAGCACTACACAGCCAACGCGTCAGGAAAGGCCGGCGTACGGTCCGTGGTCTGCAATTATTGCAGCTACATTAATACCCTAGTGGACTGTTGTGACCCATGAAGACTACCAGGGTCAAGCCGCCATAGCAGATAGGGTCGTTGTGGTGCTATGTATTGGGGATTTTCGACGGTATCTGGTTCATACATGTACGCACTGACGTACACGACTACTACTTCTTCATCTACTAACATTTGTTCATCCTCAGAGGACCAATAAAAACTGGCTTGGTCGTTGTACTCGACAGAAGCCGCCACTGTGTTTCCGGCAAGCAAAGAGAGGCCGATCTCCAAGTGACGTCAACCATCCGGGTTTGATATTTTCGCAGAAAAATGTGACAAATCTTCGGAAAATGCACTTTTTTCAGTAAATACACAATTAAATAATTTACTGCTGTAATTAATTTGCTTGTGCCTTTAACGGCTGAGAATCACCTTTTCAGCTATTATATTTTTTGCTCTTCATCACACAGACGGACAAACATAGATAAATAGATATTTATATAGGACAGATAAATGGAAAGATGAACCCATTGACAGATGGATTGGCAAAGAGACGGTTAGGCTGATGGATAGACGAATAAAGATCTATATGCATACATGTGTGCGTGCGTGCATACCTAAGTTCATACCTACCTGCCTACATACATACATACATACATACATACAAACAAACATACATACATACATACATACATACATACATACATACATACATACATACATACATACATACATACATACAAACGCACATACATACATACATACATACATACATACATACATACATACATACGTACGTACGTACGTACGTACGTACGTACGTACGTACGTACGTACATACATACATACATACATACATACATACATACATACATACATACATACATACATACATAGAGTCACAAAGTCACGTCGGCATGATCGCGTACATACATGCATGCGTTCATTCTCGTTCTATTTAGATCATATTTTTACAGTTGCATGATTCGTTACACAGGTTGAGACTTTTACTGTAACATTATTTGATTTCTGATATAACAATTAAACTAATCTATTGATTAATATAATGTTCTTTCTCCACTTTTGATTAAACACATTTTTGTCGATCTTACAATGCACTTATCATTCCTGACCGTTGATAATACAATGTGCCTCCATTCAGACCCTACTAGTCAGTCAGAGCAAAAGCTTTTTCTGCATGACTCTGAATCAAAACTGGTAGTTGGTGTTAATCTACTGACCGATAAAGAGATAGAAGAGAAAAATGAAGACCTGGAGTCCAAGATTAACGAACTTACGATGAGAAGTGGACTGAGAAAATCAAGGAACAGAAACAAAGGGCAAGATAGGGACAATTTAAAATCCATGGTTGTTGACGATGGGAAAGCAAGCGAGCATGAAGTAACTCCACTCTTTAGTCAGTTTGTCGAGATTAAGCGTGAGACACGAGACCCAGTGACCAAATACCCTGAAATGGAGAAGGAAACTGAGAAGTTATCAGTTTATGCAGATCATATTGTCCGTGACGCAGAAATCCCTGAAGAAACAAAAACAGTGTACATGGATGTGAGGCAACTTGTAAAAGGTTAGTTCAAGTTTTATGTTTAGCTATCTCTGTTGAACATTTTTGGGTATCTATACCAATGTACCAACTCTGCTAGCCTGGTAAGAGATGTGAAATATCGGCAGCTACGTCAATATGCATGTGTAAAGACAGCTTCATGGACGACACATAGTGACATGTCAGTTTTTCATGCTACGGGGATATGAAACCTTTTTTGATTTAGATTGATGGTTCTGAATAGATATCAAGCATCATAAATCTTAATTAAAAAATCCCAAGGAAAATGACTACAAAATTCTTCCAATTTAAACGAACCATTTCTTGTCAATTTGCAAATGGCTTTTGTGATACCGGGCCGATGTGGACTTATTGAGCTGAAAAAATAAAAAGATTGGTTGTAGTTCATGTCAGATTAACACTCGTGCTTCGCAACGTCAAGCAAGGTGAGACGTGTTAAATTTGAATCGGTTTGACTTACATGCAAATCAATTATGTTACCGGTAATTCCGGACAGGTCTAATATGGCCTAATTTCTGATCGATGTAGCATGTCTTAATGTCGTCATGTCACACAGGCCCGAAGGCCTGAAAGAAAGTTAATTTAATGTTCAGCCTTGGAGTAGAGATATGGCAAATTTGATCCTGTAAGTGAGTAAACAGAAGGTTATTTCAGACATAAAGACAGGACTGGTTTCTTCCCTTCTTATATACTGTGTCAAGTGTGATCTATTATAAAGTTTTTTTTATACTCTTTGTCCAATGGTAGCACATTTTACGATATTATTGAACTCGAAAGGTTATAGAAGCAGGTATATAGTGTAATTTTATTAATTTAAGATATTTAACTCTTTGAAAGTTTCTCCTCCACTAAACCAGAATTTTACAAAATATGATACAATGAATACAATGAATAGAACGTAAAAAGGTATTGAAAACTGACACCTATCTAAACTTTGTATCCAGAATATGACCTTCAATGGATTTAGAATAACAATCTTCATATCAATGTTTAGCAGAAAGCATAAAATTTTCTTTCAATGCACTCACTCTGAAATAAAATGTTAGAAGCATTTTCAATCAGAGTTTTCTTTAAAAGTAATGTGTGTATTTTATAGTCTATTTGCTATAATTTAGTGTAGTGA
>LD352893.1:39487-87011 GCA_001465055.1 Ptychodera flava
ACATTTTGTCGTCTGCCACACGGTTACGCGTGGTTCGATATAGAGCGGCCGCCGCGTGGTATGCGTGCATACCACGCGGTGGCGGCCGCTATATATCAACCGCACGTGTCTGTGCTAGTTACCTATGCGAATTCTGGTTGAATCAGCAAACTTTGTTTTCTGTTTTTTCTCCGAGTCAGTAAGACTCGGCTTTCCCCCACGGGTCATGACCAATCACCGACGCGAGTGGTACTGTGGCATACAGCAGCGTTAGCGTAGACTCGTACTCCATAGCTTAGTTGACAATGGCCCCAGTGCCGAACGTTCGATCTTCGGAAGCTGAATTTAGGTGGGCCACCGGAATTCATAGTTTGGGACATGTTTTTATCGATATCTCGTGATCCGCGCGCAGTTGCCACGTCAAATATCGATCGTTGGCATTAAAAAAATGTGTTTTAAAAATGTTACCAAGTGGGAGTGCCACTTTAAGTTTCAGACTTCATTTCCGCTTCTCCTCTCAGTTTAAAACAAAAATATCCTAACTACTTCCTGGAATAACTGCGCATGTTGATAAATTTATTCGCTCGAGCTACCCGACGTACAGATGTCCACAATGGTCGTCCAATCTTCGCTGGCCATGAATTTTCTGAGGACCTGGGCGGCACCTTCGACGCTGTGCAGCATAAGGCTCTCCTCGCCGGCCGTCAACAAGTGTTTCGCGTTCTCTATGCTCCTGCAGAGCAAGGCTATCTGCTCATGTACTTCCTCATCCGTCAGATCGGAAACATCCTGTACCGCAATTAGTTCACCATTGTTGGCTGCATCTTCGTTTACGCGGGCAGTCTCAATGTCAGCCGAATTGAAGACCTTTGCAGCATCGTTCAGCTCGGCCTCCACTGTGTTATCATCGGCGTTTTCAACTCCATCTTCCACGGTGTTGAACTCGGAGTGATGATTATTGCCACAAAGTTCAGCAATAGCTGTCTTGTCTTCCTCGCTGAGATTCTCAACAAACACTGTGAACTCTGCAACGAGGCGCACGTTGGCCAGAAAGATGTTGTTTTCCACAACTTCTCGTGCGGCAACACTCTCGAGCGCTTCGCAAAAACTCAAGACTTCCTCTGTTGTCTGTAGCAATGGAAGCGAAGCAGAGGCCACAAAGTTGGCATCAGCTTCTTCTACATTGAGCTCTTCAAGATCTTCAGCAGTGCCCAGATCAACTTCTGCATTTGTCTCGGCGCCATTCGCAGATTGGTCATTGAATTGATCAAGTGAGGCTTCTGTGTCCAGAACGTTGTCGGTGTGTTCGTGAACATGACCTGCCTAATCATTGATGATCAGTCGTTCTACCTTTGCAGCGCCCTCAGATTGCTCAAATGTCTGGTGCTCATAGACATGTCCTGCCTGTTCATTGGTCAGTTGTTCTGTCTGTGCAGCGCCCCCAGACTGCTCAGAAGTCTGGTGCTCATGGACATGTCCTGCCTGTTCAGCAGCACGCCCTCGACGTTTAAACTTTAGGCGGCCTCGGCTGTCTCATCTATGGCAGTCTGGTCGGCTAGCATTTCCAAGGCATCTGCGGCTGTTGTTCCGATGACCTGTCTGACATGATCATGTCCATATCGTGTTGGTCACACATACGCTGCACCTGACTGACGATGGTGAGGTCGCCAATCACATGATACCTTTGTTTGTGTGGCAGACTCTTGTCAATGACTTCTGTCTGCATCCCCAGCGGGTGACACGAGGCAGGAATATAAAACGGCAAAAGAAGTTGACAAGCAAGAAGAAGCCAGCTCAAAGATTTCATATCTGTAGAGGTCTTTGCTTCGTCCGTGTCCCTGGAAATGACAAGAGTAGTTCAAATACATTAATATTAGCCATTGCTTGATATGGTTGTCCCACAAAAACGTTTAAGCCTTCCATTCTAATAAAAATTCTGATAGGTCAAAAGGCCGATTTCTTTAGCAGCGAACACATTCTTGGTGGCGTAGTGAGGAAAGTCTTGGCGATATTTTTTACCGTGTACGGACATAGAAATTTCCTTATTATGTTCAAAGATCGCGGCATTGAAAAAAGTGCAACGGGTGGGCAGGGTGTGGTCATTTTCGGTGTTGCTGAGGGATAGGACAGCAGTTAAAGGCGGTAAGAGGATAGTGTAGAACTTCTTTGACTAGCAGTGACCGATAAGGGAAACCTGTTGGATGGAAGGAGATAGTTAGCAAGGAAAGTTTTTGAATTCGAATCGTTTTAATTGTCTCCTCTGTAGTTTCACTTTGCACAAAATACCTTAGAGTGTGATATTTACCAGCAAAACATATCAACTTCTGAATTCAGTGCTTCCGCCAGATCACGGCGGGGGGACCGTGACCGAATTTAGACAGAAGTAAACAATCTTCCGAAGTCTCCTCGTGACCCCGGGGTTTGCCCATCCCTAGACTGTACAGTGCGTTACAATGCCGTCGCCCTTCAAATGATGTTCCATGCTGAAACAAAGTTTAAGAAAACCCAATTTCAAAATTAATGGATACATTCCGTAGACTGTTTACATTTGAGACCTTATGAATGGTCAGGAAACGAAAATCATCACTTCCAATGGACTGAATCAATTACAAGTTTTAGAATTTCCTCACAGTCTGTGCTGGTACTGCTATAGTGCGACCTACACAATTTTCTGTCATCGAACGTTATTGAAAAAAGTGGAAGTAACAATATGTGGAGCAAAATGTCAAAATCATAAAATCTCTTCTAAGAACTCTTTCATTTTGTAACTGTTTACTCTAAAAAGGATAAGATTGTCATAACGAAACTACAGGTCGGCGCGACGTATTGCATGAGTTTCCTGAGGACATTTATTTGAGAATAAACTCAAACGGTCTAATGTCAGCTGATAAAACTCCCGTTTCCTAAATGCCTAAACTGAAGTGCATCAGACAAAAAAAGAAATGCCAGTATCCCTTTCGGAAACAGAGTCTGTTAGATCATTTGTTTGACCTTGTGAATGCAAGTCGTTAGACTAAATTAAATAAGTGCTAAAAATTACACAATTGTTTTGTAGATAATTGTTTATTCATTTTGATCTGTCAATAGTATTGCATGTCTCTTTTATGGAAATTCCCATACAACAGTAACATTTTCCATCAGCTGCTTTGTTGTATAAAGCAATAAGGTAAATTATGGCTGAAACGCAACTCATTATACATAGAAATGTAGGACAATATGACACGTTTGTCAAAAAGTGTAGAATATTCTCAATCACAAAAAATTAAATTCACTGTCTGTTTGAAAATGTTTTACATAAACACACATCGAAGCCTACCTGTAACACGTGATTGCTTAGGTTATGGACTTGAGATAAAACTTAATCCTGTATACCGTGGTCAGCCATCCTAGCCTGTACTGTTTGATCAGTGGCATTGTTAAAATTTTCGATTTTGATCGCGTCTCTTCATTTATATCCCATTTTATTTTGTTCGTCAAAAAAAAAAAACGTTACCTCTTCAAATGGAAGATGACTCTGTAGATGTACAGTATACCTCAGTGTATTTTCGACTAGCTAGATTAGCTTTAATATTATAATTTGTTACCCACTCTGTCCATTAGTTACATTCGAAGTACGATTCACCAACGGACGGTCACCGCTCACAATATCATCAAGTTTCAGCATATCAAACACAAATGACATCTCAAGGTATATTAACTCAACAAGAACAGTGTCTGTAGGCCGCGACTTTGTACCCAATTTATATTCAGAATAAAACTTCTTCTATTACTAATTCATGTTCGAACGCCAAACTGTGAAATTTTCATAGCTTATGTCCATAATCTTGACAAATGAACTTAAGTCCTAACAAGAATCAATTTGTCGATCGCATCTCGTAGACAATGAACATGTTGTTAGTGTCACCATGCAAGTATTACATCAAAGCTGTTAATTAAGGGATAATTCAATTCAGAGCATTATTTCTCGCAACAAGTAAAATATTAAAACTGGATGAGGGAATGTAATCAAATGGTGGGCGCCGAATTAGAGGGCGTCATCTGTGTCCAGATTCGTACAATGCGAATGGCATCACAGAGAGCATTAAAGGTTAATAATTAATGTGATCATTCAAAAACGCCGAAGGACATATAAATATTGTGTTTGCTAAGCGCTAGATTCCAGACTGACGACCGAACCTCACATGCCGATAAGTGAAGGCACAATCCGCAATAACGTCTCGCCATTGAGTGCTGGATGACAAAAACACGACTTAGCGCTTTAAACCAGAAATGGAGTTTCAAACAGCCAAGGAGATTTAACCCAGTGGTTAAGCAGTGTGAACATTCTGATTGTTTGGTAAGTTGTATTCTATATGCTGGGCATGGAATGACTTGCAAGGTTCGATAGAAGAAAAGGCTGGAATAATATGTACAAGGGACGAGATGATACAGGGGGACATAGATTTTTTTCGCGTACTACTGAAACGTAATTTTATCATTAAATCAGTCGCTCTGGCATAAACACGTCTATGAATGCAGAACCATCGATATTTACGTATGTCTGTAATTAACATGATTTAATAACATTGAAGATGTAGGTTAAAACAGTGTTTTATGTTTTTACCCCACTTATTCACACACGTGAACTAATTTCATAGCGATGTCTGTCTGTCTGTCTGTCTGTCTGTCTGTCTGTCTGTCTGTCTGTCTGTTTCTGTGTGTGAGTGTGTATATGTGTCTGTCTGTCTGTCTGTCTGTCTGTCTGTTGAAACGATAACTCAAAAACGCCTGAACAGATTCAAGTCCGATTTGATAGGCAGATATCATATGCTACATGTTAGTTATGATATATCATTTTTTTCATACAATGGATTGCTATGGAGACAGTAATGAGAGTGTCGACATATAGCAAGAAATACTGAACAAAAAATTCCATGAAACGTTTCACAGATATGACAAGCTCAGAACATTTATTTATGATGATGCTGTGAGTGTCATGTAAAATATCTGCTCATTTTCATATTTAATGAACTTTTTTTATTAGTGACATAACTCTGAAATTCTTGCACCAAATCTAATGACACATGCAACAAATATTGATCTTATATATATATATATATCTAACTGTACTTAGAAGTATTGGACAGGGTCAAGTTAATAAATAGATCATTTGCATATTTTATGAAGTTTTGTAATTAGTCATATCACTCCGAAATAAATGCACCAAATTAGATGAAATCTGCTTCAGATACTGATCCGACAGAGATCTAACTGCGGTGCAAAGCATTTAGAAGTGTATAGTTAATTAAGGGTCCATTTACATATTTAATGAACTTTGTAATTAGGTATATAACTCTAAAATTATTGCACCAAATATGGTAAAACCTTCTGCAGATATTGATCTTATAAATATCTAATTGTGCTACGAAACATTGAGCAGTGTCAATTTACTTAAGGGTTCATTTGTATTTTTAATGAACTTTGTAATTAGTGATATTACTCCAAAATTACAGCATTAAATTTGGTGAAACTTGCTACATATATTGATCTGATAGATATCTAAATGAAGTATTGAGCAGTGTGAAGTTAATAAACATCTTATTTGCATATTAAACGAAGTTTTGTAATTAATGATTTTATTCTAAGAGTATACTGTGCGAAAGTTTATGAAACCTGCTTGATATAATGACATAACAGATATCTGATTGTTCTGTGAAGCGTACTACTATTAATGAATCTGTTCTAAACATGCGAGCACATTCAGTTCACATCTGGTTAATATAATTATAATAAACAACATAAATGTAAGTCACTCAGAAGGGATTTTCTTGTTCTCTTGTTAGGATTTTCCCTTCATATAACACTAACATTTTCTTTATATTATACATTTTGCTTAATGAAAACATGTCTCGTTCGGTAACCACAACTACATAAGGCTGCGTTCACAAATAACGATTGGGGGGGGGGGGGGCTGGAGGAATCGCGATTGAAATCTTTTTTTTTTCAGATCCCCCCCCCCTTAGTACCCTAAAAAATTTCAAATGCCCCCCAACTATCACAGGCCCACATATTTGTAAAGGATGTGAGCACAGAAAAAATAAACATGTATTGCGCCGTTCTGCTCACAGATGTTCAACACTACCTGCACTAGCACCTTCTACAGTCATATTCTCAAGGCAAGTTCTTTAAATGCATCAGTATATTTTTTAGATTTATTGGTATAAA
This sequence comes from Ptychodera flava, assembly GCA_001465055.1. Taxonomy (NCBI): domain Eukaryota; kingdom Metazoa; phylum Hemichordata; class Enteropneusta; family Ptychoderidae; genus Ptychodera; species Ptychodera flava. The sequence continues at coordinate 45,671 of LD352893.1, forward strand.
AGCCAACTTTAGGCAATCCAACTCTCGCCAGGTCAATTGCTCCTGCTGAAGAGCACACAAAATGCAATCATGAGAGAGTAGGCAAATTGTGATTTCTGGCTAATTGCCATATTGTAAAAAACTGAGCACAGTGACCTACCCAAAATTTGTTTCAAAACCACAAGACATATATGAATTAGATGCTACTCAAAATTGACAATACTGGAAGGTTAAAATATTCCATCAAATAAATGTTTCAATCTCTGAAATTTTGGGAGCAATAATTGCAAATGTGGTTAAAAAATAAATAATTCCATTTGGTCAAATAATTTTTCATTTACTCTTTACTGTTCAAAGTTTTACTTCTGCATGATTTTATGACAAGAATGTGAAAATTTAGAAAATCAAGCATGGTGACCCCATTTTTTTTCTTTAATATTTGATTATTCTCATATGCCAGAATTCAAAAATTTCCATGTGTTCTTCCATGTGTTGCTCTCTGGCCTAATCTTGTGTACAAGTATGTTTCACTGTCATGAGCGTCATTTGACACAAACTCTTCTTCACAATGTACATCAGAGTCTAGCTATCTCTATCACTGCTCAGGTATGCAGTAACAGTGATACTACAGTAGCAGAGCATTAATTACAGTGACACTACCTTTAGGGTGTAGCTGTATTAACCCTTTGAGTGTCAAAGTAAACTTTTGCCACCTGTATAAAATGTACCCCAGTCAATTTTTTTTCAGATTTTTGCCAAAATTTTGATAAAAAACTGTAGCAAATGAATATCACAACATTTAGAGAAAAATTCATAAAAAATGGTGAAATGTTGCACTAAAATTTTAGTTGGAAAAATTACAACACTCAAAGGGTTAACTTTTATAATTTTGACAATGTCTTTATTCAGTTTAACAACTGCGTTCTTGTTCTTCTCCCTACAGCATGTTGAATTGTCTAGTATTTAGCTTGCTATGACAGCCTATGTATGTGTACCATGCATTTGTGTCACTGACAACTGACTGTCTGTCTGGACTCCAATTAAAATATCACCTAAAACATATTTATATATACAGGCTTTGTCGACAAACTAAATATTGTGTGTTTGAGCATGCTGTAGGGAGATAGCAAGAAACTGTAGTTGTTATATTGCATAGAAATATTGCAGAAATCATTAACAGTTGCAGCGTCTGCCCTGTTACTAAATTTTATTTGGCCTTATAACGACTGTAGTCGAAACGCTGTCCGACCATTCTGTCACTTTAATAGCAGATATATTAGTTTATTGTAGTCTGAGCTTGTCTCCATCAGACGAGGTCTTTATCGCCAGATTTTGGGTTAAGCTTGTTTTTGGGAACAAATTGGCTCCGCATCTTTCAAGAAGCTCTGACAAAGAGCAGCTGTATTATTTCGACAGAACGATTTTCCGCCATTGATTCAAGTATAGCAAGTTGATTTTTCCGATGTGGTAAAAATGAGTGATTGAATAATATACATGTATACCTCATAATAAAATATGTTAAACGTCGTACTGGTGATTCATCAAACTAAAATGTGAACACTTATTTACGAGCTGGTAGACGTACTTAAGCTAGCCGGTATATACGCAAAATATCACATGACTATATACCGCGTGCCTGTCACCTATTTTGGACTTTGATGTCCATTTATTTCGTGTATTCCATGTTCTTCTTTTACTCTTGATATTCCTCAATTTGCTATAATTATTCTTCTATAAGTATTTATACATTTTTACATTCATCATCGTTGGCTGATGAATGACGACAATGTTTTATCTTGACTATATGGAATTTCTACTCAAACCCACAAGAATCCCTATAAACAACGTTTTACAGCTGCTTTCAGCAGATGTACAACCGAGCGTTTGTCAAAACTCTTGACCACAATTTTATCCATCATAAAATCTGGTCAGGTGTGCTATTGTGCTAAATGAACTCCTCAGTTCACTAACTGTACTAGATCGCCGAATCAATAAGATTTTTGCAACCGATCGACTGAACGTTTCATGCGACTGTTTAGGCAATAAGTGGTTCTAGTAAGCCATATTTTAAAATACTCTTGCTGACGTATGGAAGCAACAGTAATATCGTTTCGATTGAAGCCAGACATGAAATCACTATTGGTTGAAATATTTCACCCTAATTTATCATATGAAAAGTATCACGATGAGCAGATGTAAGTTCTTATTTCGTGGAAGAGGGCATTAAGTTTTATGGGGGATAGGAGTAGGTGGAAATCAAAGGGGTTAACGTTTACAAAACCGTTTCACTGAAGTACTCCTCTGTTCTGATGAGTCACTTTGACTGATGGATAGTAAGCAAGTCTATTTTCTATCAATTTTACATTCACCGGCCGGTGGACAATGGTGTGCCAATGACTGTGTATCAGTACAAGAGGAGATATTGGGACCATGTAGATGCTCCCATTTTATCTCTAAGTAAAGTTAGGAGATATATTTCAAAATGTAAAACAAAGACTTTACACGAAATACTTTGAAACAATATATTGCACACATTTTTTTTTCTTTTCTTCGGAGTAACTTGTTTGATATATACAATGCAAGTGAAGACGGAATAAGCTTTACATGTGATTTGTAATTGAGATAGCAAAATAAAATAGGAAAGGTAACTAGGTTTTATATGCAGTACTTTCTAAACAATATACTGCAGGCATTTCTGTTTTATATTCTTTAGACATACTGTTATTAGATGGAAAAGTATGGCACGTGGGGACGATATGGATACCTCAGACATTAACAAAAGACAGCGATATGATCAACATCGATATTGTTTTGGTCTAACATTTTTTATATACATGCAACGACAAGGGCCTTTGATTACCTCACATCATTAGTCATAACGAACATTATCAGTGTGCATCTTCACAAAGATTTTTACAATTTAAGTCAGTGAAAGCTGACTTTGCAGAAATAAATAGTTTGGTGATAGAAAATGATGAATTAATGAGGATCTCCAATGAAAATTAACAAAAAAACTTAGAAAAAAATACAATTTTCTTATGTTGATGGCCGTTTAAAATAGTTTATGAGGTCGCATGCCAATATTTTGCACATTTTTCGGACAAACGTTTCATGGCGATTCTAAATATATATGGTAAGAGGGGACAGTCTTGATTATATCAGAAGTTAGCAGGTAGGGTGCAAAGGGTTAATCAATCAAATCAGATGAATATTGGGGCGGGGTTGTTGCATTTTACATTTGATGTGGGGAGGGGATCAAATTTTTGAAATTTAGTTTGGAGGGGGTGGTTTTTTGCATTTCATTTTAGCTTCAATTCAGTTCCACCGAACCAACCCCACCACCCCCGTATAAAATAGAATGCTGCATAATCAGTATATGCCGTCAAGTTTGAACAGTGTGTATTTTATTTTTCAGTGATTGTTCATCATATTGTTCACAAAACATTCTCAACTCAACTTATATAACATAAACCTGTCAGTTTAGTACGGCTTGAGACGGGAACATTGAGCCATGAAAAAATGTCGGGAGACTTGCCAGCTGAGGGTCACTGAACGTTGAGAGGGCATCAGGTAAATGGTCACAGACACAAAGTAAATATGTTGATACTTAAGAGACTGAACAGATCTATTCATTGATCAAGTCTCGGTCTGAGATTGAAAACAGCTGCATTTGCCGCCTAAACTATTCTACAGCAATGTCCACCGTCAACGTATCATAACTGTAAGTTGACAATAAACTCCTTCAGTTTGACCCAGAAACGTCAACCTTGATATGAAAATATCCAATGAAATATCCCATGGAAGTGTATGTGGCGTGATCCGCTCGTAAAAAAGTATCGTTCTATGAAGCTTTAATGTGATAGTATAAAATCAAACGTGAATTGGTCGTTTCAAATATTTTACGTGGCATTCACTGATCACATGCTTTACGGCTCCTTAGAAGTGTTAAACGAGTAGCTTTTTGTCGGACAAAAACAACTCCAGTAGGCCCTTTTCAGGACTTTTGGTAAACATTCAATGTTGCTGAACATATTTATTTACGAATTTAACTGTTAATTATCTTCTAAGTTTATGCGTCGAAGTAGCTCACAGCATTTTCGTGATGTTCATCGCATTTTGCGATGCGATTTGTGGCGATATTCTGCACCTGTGTTGAGATTTGAACATTCAAATACCCAAAACGCAGTATTATTGTAATGCAAGGGAAATGTGATTACGCCTTTGACCACCGCGCTATGTTTCTGTGTACGTACAAATGTACGTCCTATTTTGGACGAAGATCATCTTTAGAAGAAAGAATACAAGAGAAAAAATGTACTTCTCTCGGAACGTTGGTCAAGTATGACGCAATATCCGTAAGGCACTGTAATCTGTAACTCGATGTCATGCTACAAAATTAATTAGATGTGATAGACATTTAAAACAAGAGTCATGAGGTGGAGGTAATATTGAGCGTTTTCAATTTTCTGATGCATTATGCCGTGCTCCTTTGATACCGATGTTACAGGCTTCGACTAAAAATATATTCCTGTCAAACGTAAAAAAACATGTATTTATGTAGTCTCGATTATTTCAATTGACTATATGCTGCACCTGTCACGGATTTTTCTAAAACTGTGCTCGTATCAAACCTCAATTGAAGTAGATACCGTGTGAACGAACGGATAATAATTTATTGCGGTCGTTTCTCGTTTATTTTTTGCATGTTCAAAGATTACTGGAAGAATCAGTTTTTCTCATGATATGTGTCCTTTGATACAGGCCAATGAAATGAACAGAACGCTATGAAACGAGCGTCTGCTGTAAAATAGTTCTCTTACGTGTAAACATACATGAAATAATTGAGAAGTTGGGGTTTTTTTGCGTGAGAAGGAACTAAGTTGTGGAAAAAGATTTACAATGTGTTCGCCGACATTTCACGGTTGCTATATGTGCAGATACAATTTACGCCCCCCTAGTAACCAATCCGTGATAACAAAATGTTTCAGGTGTTAAGCATTCTTGTGTATCCATCATGTATATTTCTTATCGCGATCGGTTGATTCACTTGATGTAATTGAAAAATAGGAAGGCAAGGTACGCTTGACTTTAGCTGGCCAGCTATCGTGCAATAAACGGTAAGATAAACTAGACTCCGACTGGGCATTTTTAATAATAATTCACTTCACAGCCACAGGCGATCAGACATTAGCCGATTCACCGACGATATATATCAGATATTGGCTGATTCTCTGACAAAAATACTGCAGAGGTCGGTGACATCGGCGTGGATGGGACCAATCGTTATCGACATCATATACCGTGTCACGTACATCCCCGTTGTTGGGTTTACGTGTCTTAAAAATTACGAACAGATAGTTCCTATTTTCTGTTCAATCTTACTATGTAACTGTAAACATGCTCCATCCACATTGATTATCAAATTGACATTCAATTTTTTAATCTTTAACTTTCATACATGAATGTTGACGTTAAAATCTCCAATCAGCTTTGAAATTTACCCGTTGTCCCATACATTCGTCGTGGAGTGTTGTTCGGTGAAGAAATAAGTCCGACTTGTGTCTCTTTATTTAGCGACATATGTTCAAACGCTAAATATTGCTAGATCAAGTTGCAATGCCAGCAAAGCAGCACTGTGCGTTTTGCTATCGCTTGCTTAATGACATGCGAATTAATTAATTTTGTACTTCTTAGTTTAACTTCGTACTGTTAGGTTTCAGAGAATACTTAGGCGGTGGATGCTTTTCTGTAGCAATCTGTGCGTTACATACGAAGTAACTGGCCCCAGTCGCTTAACTTTTCTTGGCACCAGTTAATGGCTGTCCCCAACGATTTGCGTGAGTCTGTTGAATCTTATTCCGTCAGTTTACTCTGTTTTGATATTCATATGCCCACAGACCTCGAACAGGTCTAAGGCTCACAAATTGTACTGTAGTCGGCTTTGGCCGGTTTATCAGGTTGGTCGGTTGGGTGGTACCGCTGGTAGCAGTGTGAAATCCCGGTAGCGATGTATATCAGTCCAAATAACACTACATGACCTCGACTCAACCAAAGTCTAGTATGACAACAGAGTAAATTGAAGAAACAAATTTCACCACTCTGTCACGTTGGCGACACGATAATTGCGAACTTTAATCAACATACTTGGCAGACTCCCGGGCAGACAATCACGAAGATGATCGAGTGTGAACGCGATGGTCTTAGCCAGCCAGATTGAAACTGCTGCATACGTCTACCAAAAAACCAGGGCCAGTCAAGTAACGGCCGATATCACTCGGAATATTTAGGTACAAAACTGAAGCTATTCATCAAACAAATATACAAACCTTCGGCCTCGACGCATCAAATGTTCAGATATAAGGCTAACCTATGGAGAGGCAAAAAATCTAAACTTGACAACAGCTTTCGTCATTATACTTACAGGGAAACGCTGTTCCTTCGCTGTTCCTGCAAATTCGAACGATATAGTATCAATGGAGAGAGAGAGAGAGAGAGAGAGAGAGAGAGAGAGAGAGAGATTTTGTGGTGGAGAGAAAGCGGCGTAGCCTTAGATACTATATTTGTCTTCTATTAATGTGATTATAAAAGCTGTGTCAGCATTAGGGTTGTGATTGTGAAGTTTTTAGGGTCTGTGGGGAAGTCTTTCCTCTTGACATTTGGCAGAGCCAGAAAACAGGAGGGCAAAAATGAACTATTTTAACCCCTTGATGGAAGGTATCACTTTTTCGCAGTCTTGCTATTTTAACTTTACGTTTTTTACAATTGTTTACTTACATTAAAAAGTACCACTGTTTACCTTTGCAGAAACGACTTGTTTGTTACCATTTCAATCTGTTCAAAACAGGAAAAGCAATGGCAGAGAGGAAGAGAAAAGCGAGTGAACAAACCGACATAGACCTAAACGGTAGCCGAGGAGATAGCAACATAGCTGTGAAGAATGCTGGAGAAAAAACTTGTACTATTGTGCAGGTATGCGACCTTTAGTTTGCAAAGTCCTTGACTATAATGGACTTTATTTTCGTATTCCAGTTATTGTTGCTTCATTTGTAAGTTTTGAATAATTCCGTATTTTTTGATTGGTTGTTCAGTCATTTTTCTGTAATTGTTTTATCTCGAATTGGTAGACACAGGCCAATTTTTTGCGAAAACTTGCATGACGACCAGGATACAGAGTACCGTGAAACAATGTTATCACTCGTCTTAAAGGACGATCTAAGAAGCTCACAAATGATGATGATGTAGGTCTTAAGGCCCTGTCACACCTTGACGATTTAGCGCGTTTACCAAGGTATGGAAAATTTGGCGAATACGCCGGGCGTACGTCGAATACGTTATGGGTAAGTTTTGTATTACTAGGTTAAGAGCACACTGAAGCACGCAGGTATACGTCGTTGTACGGTGAGGTCGTCGAAAAGTTTTGTGCATGCACAAGGCTCATACGTCCCGCATATAATAGCTGTCGGTATGTTATGCGATCGTTGACACACGTTCACATCCGTTACTTGTAAGTTACTCAAAAGTCGAAATGCGTCAACTTGAAGATAATTGTCTAGGCTAAGCATACCCAAAACGTATTTATAACCTATGAATATGTTATGAATACGCTAATGTATACTCCCAAAGTTGAAAAATAAATCGTTAGCCAGCGTTTTAGAAAAATTTGACACGTCGGCGTACGCTGGCTAGATCGCCAAGGTGTGACAGGTCCCTCAAAATATAACGATATATTGTCTGACTTCCATGCGCATAAACGGAGCTTACATGTTAGTGTTTTTATTAAAATAACTTTGTTACAGGGCATAGATGAAGATTCAAAGCGTCCCGCTGCTTTGATTGTGATAGAATGGTGGGGAATGTACATGTTGGGTGGCATTACTGCAAGTTTATACTATATCGTACATTTACTGAAGTCATTAGGAGTGGACATATACTGCACGGTCTTAGAAGCAGACGGAAAAACTGAAAAGGAAGCAAAACGTCTCGGAGTGCGTCTCCTTTTACCTGAGAGAAAACGACATCAAATAAATGAAAGGCCTACGTCTGTCTGGCTCACTGCTCACCTGGTCTTTTTCTCTAGAATTAAGAAAATCCCAAATTTAAAGCTTGTCTTTGGATTCGGATTAATCACATCATCCATAGCCCTGGATATTCAGAAATCTGCCCTACCAAATGCGTTGTATTGTCTTGTCAACATCTGGAACCCGGAAAATATCAGCAATGAGACACTTGAATGCGATGAAGAAACATTCGAAGAACGTTGCAAACTGCTAGATGAAGAGCATTTAGTTGCTGATATGGTGATTTCAGTTGATTCTAATGTCTTTGATTATTTCAGCATGAGATATCAAGATCCATGCATGAAACATTTTAGACTGTCACCTATACCATGTCAAATGTACTTCGAAATACCAAGTCTAAAACCCAAATTTTTTCCGACAAAAATCAGCAAATTTCGTATAATGACAGTGTTTGACAAGTCAGTAATCTCAGACCTAACGACCAGTGATTCAATTGTCAACGCTATGAGTTTAATGGCGAGTACATTTTTGGAAGCAGGTGATGATCCGCCGCAATGGATTATTCCATTCATAGGAAGGGAAGGCGATAATGCGATTCAATCAGTCCTAAAACCCTACGGAAATTTACAAGTCACTTTAAAGCGTGTAAGCTCAGTTGATGACTTTAAGAATGAACTTCGTTCCGCTCATCTTGTCGTTGTGCCCCGACAAGCCATGGGTTCGTTTGATGTAGCCGTTTCGACCATGGCTAGTGGGAAACCAATCATTGTTCCGCGAATGTCACAGTGTGATGAATTTATAAAGGAAAACTTCCCCTTATATCGTGATGGCATGGTTGTCGAAATGCGTATGGGACCTGAGTCATTAAAGAAAATGATTATCAACGTCATTAAATCGTACAGTGTGTCCTTAGAACGGGCAAGTTGTGTTAGAGAAATACTGCGGAATAAGATTGACAATGCAAGCTTTGCGAAAGAAATCAATTGCACTCTACACATGACAAGATCAGAAGAGTCATCGGCTGAATGCGCAAGCAATGGTTCTGTCCCCATACTAGGTATATGACTTTATCTCTTCATACAACCTGTGCAGAACATACACGAATCCAAAACAAATAATATTCAACACTAACCACTAAATAAACTATGAAAGGATTTTTTTAATAGTTCAATACACAGATTCGTCAGAGGAATGGTCATGGTTGAAAATACAAATACATACGAGGGGGTTGATATACATTTAATCTAATGGAGTTCAAATAGTCTTGAGGAAAAAATGTAATACAAGTGGCTCTTACCAATAGTTTTAAATTTTGTTTCCGAACTTAGGGAGTGGAGGAGAATCAAATGCTCTATCGGATATGAGTACAGCTCCGCCAGCAAAGGTCAAACGAATTCAAAGGTACTCTTCAGAAAAAGAAAAGCGAAGCTACTGTAAGCATATTTTCTGATAACAAAGGCATATATTGTTCTTATTATTACTATTCCATCAAATGCATGAGACATTCTCTTAGAAGAGTTTAATGTTATAAAGGGAACCATATAACGAACTTAAAACGTTTTATTTAAGAAAGATTCATACAACCTACGTGCAAACGGTATTTTTAGCTTATTTGGTGACTACTGGTTTATGGTAATTCATTTATTCACGCTATTCTTTGAATTTCTATAATGGAGAAAAGGTCAAGTATAATCGAGAAATGCAATCATTTTCACTGTGCAGTATATAAGTTCTAGACTGTCATCTTTGTTATTTTTTCCTGTGAAATCTTCCATGAAGAAAAGTTATCTCTCTTGCAAACTAATTTTGCCTGCAGCTAACGCGCTTTTAGTTATTCATAGAATACGAGTTGTTAGCAAAGCTAAAGTAGTCGGGTGACCAATAACTCCTTTGCATATTATTAAGATTATGGCATGTTAAACATTTATACTGCAGTGTGAATAAGAGTTGTACGATCACAATCTTGTGCTAGTTTTTAAAATCTCACAATATATAGTTTTCAATTTAATTATTTTTTACTCTTTCAGGTACTGTTGCCGTACAAGTCGGTACATCGTTCGGGTGTGCCGTAAATGGTACAACTATGTCCACTGTTGAAAGCGAATTCTATGAAATACAAGAAAATCGTCCAATCACCGAGGGGGCTGGCGAAGTAATCACTAACGTTCATCCTGATCTGTCTGTTGTTGACACTCGTCAAGGCAGTCTGAAATATGTGACAAGGTGCGGATCAATGGAAGCTCTGGAAGCCCTGTGGAGTGAGTATATCAGTGGACGACTGGACAAAACCATTCATTCTACAATCATCACACCAACACTACTCAGCAAGATTCAAGCTCACTACCTAACCCTCGATATCTACATTCCAGTACAGGAGTATTTACTCTGTAAGAGAGAAATACCGCTATTGACAGGTGACATTCTTCATAATTATTATGTGTATCATAGTTAATCACTTTAACGTAGAATAAGCGGCTCAACCTTAGAGTAAATATCCATTATCATGTTCATAATGAATAAGGACACACATACTATTTTCTTGCTATGGAAGGCTGGTTTCTCTGTTCTATATCCGTCCGATTGTTGAGTTTCAATTTTATCGATATTTAAATCTTTTTCTTGGCGATAATGTAGTTTGCACTGCACAAGTTATCATTTCTCGTGTTTATGTATCGCTTTTTATCCAAACATTCCTCGTAATCATCCCAAGTGATAAATGTTAATACGGTGGTTTCTATCAATGTTCGAACTCACAACGTACGGCACCCAGTCACCTAGCGGAGGAGCCATAGACAAATGTTATTGCATCTTGATTATGACATATGCAATCCTTACTTGAGCAAAAGTATGAAAAGTGTAAGTAGAAAAGTATTGACATTTATCATGATACCAAAATAATCAATTAAATAGCGCGATGCATGAGCAACACGGTCACTTCTCTCTATTCGAACGTAGTTCCTCTTATCAAAATTAGTGAGACAGGAATACACATCAAAAAGACTCGTTAGGACTTTCAATAAGTTCTACGGTCGACATGACGACATTGTGGCCAAATATGACACCTCGGTCACTCAAATGATTAGCGACAGTATTCCCGGCTTTGACTTATTACAGTGATTTATATCCTGTATCATTTCATACAATATTTAGACAATTTTGGATCAATCCTGACGGGCGTAGCATGCTAGCAGGGTACGCTTACCCATTCCTGACACCTGGTACCACCACTAACTATCAGTGTTTCAGGATGGTTCTACTTATATTTGTTAATCACAAATGTCCCAAGGACCTGGTAATGTATTACCTTGAATGGAAATAATTATTGGACCAGTTTACTGTCATATTCATTCTCGCGAGCCAGAGCAATAATTTCCGCTCCGCTGACCTACGCAAAAATCAAACTCTGGCAGATTACGCCGGGAAACTGCGGAAGTATATGAATGGGGGTTAATTAATTATTCATGAGAACATATCATCAGAATTACCCGGCCCCGTCCCACTGCACTGCAAGGTCGTCCCCGTACACTCAGTGTAACTATTTTCGGACGATCTCAGTTTTCGGACATTTAATGACATGCTGTTCCTTGTACTCACTTCGCTCCGTATTAATAGCGTTTTACAAGTCATGATACCGCATATTAAGTCAGGTGGTGCTGCTGTCCCGTTTTGAATAGTTAGGTTTTTTCGGTAGAAGCTATTTCGGGCGCTACAAACTTCGCGAAGTTAACGCACCGTACGATACAACAAGGTGTCGAAAGCAACACACAGAGACAGCCCATGTCCGATATGTAAGCACCATACACGTCGAAATATAGTTGCGTTGTCCATGGATTGAAAGGAACTAATTTATCACAAAATTTTTACAAATAGTTTTCTAAACACATCGAAATTGAAACTCGAGGGTTTGAAGTTTCAAGATATCAATATTTAGCCCCTATAATCATATTCCAAATACGACGTCCGACTACTGCGATAGCAGTCCGATTACTACGCTCTCACTATGGAGTCAACAATTTGGCAACTTTGACCCCTTAAATACCACTTCCGTCCTGTTAACAGCTTTAGGATAAACACAATAAAGTTTCGAAGGGTATGGTAATAAGATTTCGTACTGCTCGTTATTTGTGAAACGGCTTAGGGCGAAATTCACTATCTACCCCAGGCCTGTCCGAAAACTGTCACGAGGTCACACTGAGCGAGTGTACGCATATACGTGTTCGCACCCGGCTGAACTGCAAACCCATAGAACAAACTAAACCTCTCTCGGTTTGATTCCGTTGTTAGCGTAACTTTTGTGATGAATTAATGAAACATAATCGGACTTGAACAACTACGCAATTTTCCGAGGTCTGTGATTTCGGCAATGTTGAGACAATCGGGAGCCCAGCGTACATTTGTATGGCGGAGCACATGCACTACCACCAGCTCGAATGAAAGGGCCCCAATATACCATTCATACGTTTCTACCTCCATGTATACCCACAGCAAAGCTTTCAGTGTGAACCTAAATGAAGAGATAGATACATAAACGTTTATACATAACTTGTGGTTAAGTACATTTATGATCAATATTTTTGACCAATGGGTTTTACACTGGGTGTTGTTCTACGCCTGGGTCGGACAGTGTGCACAGCGAGGCGTGGGGCCAGCTGCTCCAGTTATGCGATACCTTCGATATAACGCTCGTGAAACACGATGGGCCGGGACGGCCTGCCATGCCTGGTAGCATACAGACTTGCCAACGCTGCAAAGAAACCCATCTTTTCCTTGTAAAATAAATATCAATGGCGTCTTTTTGGTGTGAATAGAGCGGTTGAGTCCAAAAACATTAAACATTTACACATTGCGCGCTCTTCGTCGACAGTGAACGCTGTGTGGTGGTGAGCACCAAGATCAGCCACGTCGTTGTGTATTGCTAATTACAATAATGTATACGCGTTTATGAGACCTACTTTCTGATTTGCTCCGTTCAGCCAGCGCTGGAAACCAGCGATAGATCCGCCAATCTCTGCGTAATCAACCACGGTCTCTTAACGGGTAGCGCTGAGCTGTTGCCGTAAAGAGGCGTGTGGTTTACGACGATGGTCATATTGCGACGTCCAATTATCCATGATAGCACCTCGAAAGTGAAAGACGTAAACTTGTGCTCAAACTATCCTCAATGAAAAGTTCAATCATTCTCATACCAAATCAAGAATAACAATTGAGGGCAAACGTGCAAAATTTGGTATTAGAGAAACTAATTACCAAATATTACAGACATTTGTAGTTCTAAGTGACCGACCATGTATTAACCCTATTGCGAAATATAAACTTTTCGATTTTCGGGAAAACCGTGATGGTAAAATTTTTTCCTAGTCAAAATGCTTCAAATGGGCCCAAACAAGTAGTATACCAGAAAAGTAGTGATAAAGATATGCTCGAGGTGCTCACTTCTGCCCAAGTCCGTTTAGCCGGAGTCACTTTGGGGTTTAGCGGGTTGCGGTACATCTTGGTTTAGATCACACCGACTTAGATCAATGTGCCTTGTCTCGGGTACGTAACAGGTTCCTGGTTTTCACTGTGTTCTCTGTTGTCTCCATACTCTTATATAGGTACCTTGGCAATACCATCTCGTCGACGCAGTGTTGCAATGGTAACTGCTGATGACCACGGGTCTGGGCAACCTAGGAATGTTAATCTAAACTACACTGTGGACTGTTTAAATATTATACTCTCGCAAATACAAATGCGCAAGGGTCACATCCACTCTGAATTGCTCTGTAGTGGTAACTCCGACATCCCGAAATTACAGCACTACAGAATGACCAATGCAACAAAACATGAAAAGGTACGACTGGATGTCAATGTCCGTAGAGCACAACTTAAAGAATTCTTCAGAAAAAGGGACTCGACTTTAAATGCTGAAGTCACTTCTGTGAGAGAAAGTCTGAATGAAACAATCTCAAACTTCGTTCAGCTGAAATTACACGCCAGCAAATACTCAAGTCAGCAAAAAGCAGTCCTGCATGAAACTGGCCAGAAACTGACGATGCAGAGGGAATTCGTGACGAACCAGGCTGCACCTCTCCGGGAAAAGAGTGAAGCTGGCAAGGCTGTCTTTGATAAGCTGCAGACTAATGTGCAGCGAGTTTATCAAGGTGATTTATTAACTTTAAGAACGATTGCAGTCTATTTGCCATATCACTGCATAGCTTAGTTATACACAATTTCGTTAAAAACGAACATCTTTCCAGATTTCGTCTATTTTTGTTAGACAGATGATGATACCATACGACTACTTCCATGTCATTAGCATGGACACCACCAAAAAATCTTGACTTTACGGATGACTCAAAGAAGGACGATAGTCTCCCCTGTAAACAAAAGGATATAAAGAAACATTAATCACTGATTGTTTTTGCACCTTACCACAGACGTTTGGTTTAATTATTGAGGACACTGCAACTGTTATAATATTTAAAGCCTATTAACTTCACTCAATATTAAGAATTGGGATGGAAGATGTCATTTTGCGGCTGTGTTATTCAGCGAAAGTTGCCATCGGATACGTGGGAGGGTCAACTCAAACTGGCCACTCTACGTCTTAATTCTCATTTTCGAGCGTTCTTACTACAATGTATGCTGTCTTTTGATATCTCCATCCAACATGGCCCATGAGCTCCGTCATCTCCATCCCGCAAAGTGCGCATGTGCTTCAAAGGTTATGGGGAATTTAACATTGATCTACTAGCAGGTTTGTCTCTCTTAGATATGTTTTAAGCGCGAGTAAATTGCTTGAAAGGGTAGGTTAATGCCAAATTTAGCAAGCTTGGGTTTAAGTCCAGGAAAGATAACCTACAGTCAAGTTTACTCCTCTGGTATATGGTCACCTAGTTTGACACATTCATCTAGGGTTAGTCACTGCACAGAGCAGCTTCAAGTTGTAAGCACGTATCTTTAAAACAAACATGTGTGACAAGAGAAGTTTGAATTCAGTCAAATTCCAATGATCAAAAATGTTTTAATGTTATTGTCGGTTGAAAATTTACATAAGACTTTGTTCTTCTGTTAATTTTGTAGGTATGCCTGTCCAGGGATATTGCCGGGAATTTTTTACTTATGGTTCAAAGCCTGCACAATTTGACATTGCCTCTGGAATATATATCAAGAACAACGGTCAATGGGTTATATGTGATAGTGAGAATCACAGAGTTCAGGTTATTGATCCAATCAAACTCTGCTGTGATTTCATCCTACAGTTCCATGCATTCCCAAAGCCATTCAATCCATGGGATGTAGCAGTGGATGAAGACAATGACAAATATTTCATGAGTGATTGGACCAATAACCAAGTTGTGGTGAGCTCTGGACAAAGCAAGATTTTAAACTGTTTTGGTCAAAAGCAACGAATTAAACCAAGAGCCATCTGCTTGTGTGATGATGGTTTTATATTCATTGGTGACAGGAAGGGATACGTGAGAAAATATAAGCAGTCTGGTGGACACATTGCAAGCACTGAAGAAGGACAAGTCAGTGCGCCAAGGGGTCTGAATGTAAATAAGAAAGGTATTTTTGTATCAGATGATGGCATTGGGAAGCAATGTGTTCATGTCTTGAATCACAAGATGGAAAGTGTAAGAGTTATTGGAAAGGGCCATTTCAAGAGACCCTGGGGTTTGTGTTTTGATCACCAACAAGATGGCTTATATGTTTGTGATTACGATGGGAACAAAGTGGTTCATTTGAGTTGTGACGGTGAAACTGTAAACTACATAGGAGAAGGTCAGTTAGAGCTACCACATCACATTGCATTGTGTAAGGATAATCCATACAGATTAGTTGTAACACAGGATTACTGTATTAAAGTACTGTACATATAAGCAGACATGACACCACATCATGTCAACTCTGCAGGTTAAGTTAAAATTGTTGGTAATACCCAGTGGGCTAAAAATGACCATTTTGCAGCTATTTTGATACGTCTTTATATTTAATTATAACAATTAGAGATTATTACCCGATATCATTTGTTCTTTTGTTGTATTAGTATTATATATATATATATATATATATATATATATATATATATATATATATATATATATATATATATATATATTATCGAGTGAGATTCTACAAGTTTCCAAACAAACTTTACAAAGAAACACTACTAATGGCGAAAGACTGTAAATATTCAGTATTGTTTGAAGGTTGTACATTTTCTAATTTAATCCGATTTTGTTCAAAAGACGAACTTTTGGCAGCACAAAATTAAATTTCTTTAACTTTTTTGTTGTCTTCTCTCGTCATCGAGACAATTTGAAAGTAGACTTTGTAAGTTTTAACATTTTAGTGTAAACTTCTAGTATCTAGATCTCTATCCTTAGGTCAATTTTTTGTCACTCTGCGTACGATTGTATGTATATAAATGTGTGCTGTAAACGTTAGAAATTGTAAACTAATCATATTTTAACGTTAATCTTTATACTGGCAGTTTTCGGAGTGTTGACGAAGGTCACATGAAGAGAACGTATCAAAGAAACAATTTTCATTGACATAAAGACATGTTTGTCTTTCCTTCTCCTGTCTAACTGTCGACGAATGAATGTCAAGACAATGACAGTATTCCAAGGATGTTTCCTTGCATTTCTACATAGAAACCAATGAAATTGACTTATCCTGCCGCATCCTTTGATGGTCCTATTCCCTGACGTCCTCGACTCTTAGTTTGATATTAAATTATCGATTTTCTTGAATATTAAAAGTTGTATACTAATTCTTCTCATTGGCTTTCAAGACAAGTCCTACAAGGCCTTACTTGCATGAGTATTAACACCTTAGATTGAAAGATGACTTTCATTTTCCTAGCTCTTAATCTGTGCGCCGAACAAGCACTCTATTACAAAATCCCTTTACCTTCGAAGTAAATATGATATGAACTCACTTGCAAACAACTTATTGAAAATTCTAACCAATCATGTTTTCTAAAGCAAGAACCCTGATATATTAAGTTTTATATTTTTTTAGAAGTTTGGAAGACAGCAAAAACTCTCAAAGAGTGTCAATAAGGAACTCAACAGGAAGTGCTAAGCTGTTAGTTGTGCCCATCGTTATCTCCCAAGGCTTGGCTGCAAGGTTCTGTACCATGTTCAAATTGAAATGGTACATAATGCTGACCACATTACCGTCAATAAACTTCGCCTTATTCAGTTTGAATAAAGATAATCGATATGCAAGCATATGACATATCAGTGGGGTTCTGCCCTTGCATTGGTTTTGAAAGAAATCAATTACGGTCTTAGCTGGGTTATACTACTAGGCAATAAATGTTGCAACCATATGAAAAATGCCAACTTTTTACTGTCTTCACTTCTGAAAGTACTTCAGTGACGACCAGTTAAAAACTGATCGGTATTCATCTGGAGAGAGTAGATTTTATAGGTTCAGGACTTGTCGTTTACTGGACTCCCGCATCGACAAGATGCTAGTTTTTATCTGGTTGTTTTGCCTCAGTGCCGAGCAGGTCGGTGACTGTATGCTAGTCTAGAGGAAATTCGCATTTCGACACGCCTAAAGCTACGAAAAAGCAGTAACTGCGATAATAGTGCATGATTATAGGCAATATAAATATAAGTCCATCGATAAAGTTGACTTAAGTACTGAAAAAGGCACAGGAATACAACCTACACGGAACAGGTTAACTTTATTTACTAAAAACAAACATCAGGATAAATTGCCCAATTAAAATAATCAAACCAGGAAACTAAAGTTTCCAAATTGACCAAAAAACCCCCAATGAGAATCAAAATCTAGATCATAAAATCACGAAAACGGGACACGTTTTGTGATATTTAGTTCCTGAAAGTAAATGATTTAGAGTTTGATCACTGCCTGGATATTTGTAATGAAATCTAGGATTTGTTGTGCTTGTCCTCTTGGCTTCTTTTTTTTTTTGCAAAGAGGAGACACCGAAAAGTTGACGAAAGACTTTCACCGGCTACCACCGAGAATCACTTCGCACTTTGTTGAACTACTACTCATCCGATTGAGCTACCTGGCGTGCAAATGTCGACAATACTGATCCATAATTCGCTCACCAGGGATATTCCTTGGTCAGCTTCAGCGTCAGCCGATCGCGACTTAAAGACCGCCACAACACCGTTCAGCTCATCCTCGGCCGTGTTATCATCGTCATTGTCCTCTGCGGACAAAAAATCTTGTCAATGTGCAACATAGTTCTCGAACGAAATACGGCAGAGGTGCACAATGCTCAGATGATGGTCAGCCCGGATAAACTAGTCACAGCAATAGTAATGCGACTTGCATCATCTGTAATTGTACAGTTAAAGGTAAGATATGTTAGTCTGACCCGTGGATCAACGTCAACGATTTGCGGAACAGGGGTTGAATTTCCTACAAAGAAGTGAAAAGAACCGAGGAAGTTTGCTTGGAGCGTGATATGAACGGTTTGTATA
Source organism: Ptychodera flava (assembly GCA_001465055.1). Lineage (NCBI taxonomy): Eukaryota > Metazoa > Hemichordata > Enteropneusta > Ptychoderidae > Ptychodera > Ptychodera flava. Next base: position 64,125 of record LD352893.1, read on the forward strand.
GGTTGAACAAACTATCTATTGAAAGTAAAATCTGTTGGTTTGATGGCAAACTTTCATTTTGGTAAATGTGAGTAGGTGTTATGATAGGAGTGAATCAGTCGCGAACCGCTTTTACGACATTTTCCTCAAGTTACCCGGAGGTGCAGAGAATGGCATCCTATTAAAGCAAGTTTAGAAATTCTAATGAGTATTATATAGCAGCGAACCATGTTGCTTACGGTACGCAGCGCTTGTCGCATTTCGATCATTATGAAGTGATGTGCTCGATTTATAGGTTTCTGAACTCGCAACCGGTTTGTGAACTGCTACAGAGGTCACTTAGTTTGACAAGTAACCGATATGCCGACAAGTAGAGGTTATAAACAATTAAGCTAGATGATAATGGTTGTAACGAAGCAGTGTGGGTGTCTACAATAATAAATGGTGGAAAATCTGCACATGAAAGTAAGCCCTTTGTTGGAATAGGTAACAAGAGTACGACTAATAGTTTTGAAGTTCACATATTGGCATATGTCAAAGTGTATGACATCTGTAGCGGTATTTGGAATTGTGTCAATATTAGACACAGCGTACTTGCAAGGTACCAGAACCGAAATGCAATCACGTCTCCGGAGTGATGGTTGTTAAAATATAACACATTATAGCAAGGGCAATATCGCGATTTATTGCTGATCTAAGTGATGGTACTCAAGACGGTTATGTTGATCATGCCCGAGCTGAAGGCAAGGGTACCATCAATATTACCGCCATGAGCACCAGCCCGCGGGCAGGCAACAAATCGTGATCTTGCTGAAGGTGTAATGTGTTACTTATTTTATTAAACCGAACAAAAACTTCAGTGTCTGAACCTATGCATAGCAACCGTGTTCACTGCATAGAGCATATATACTCACAGGCAGGGAGTTGTCGCTGTGAACGGCTCCATTTCCTGATCGCTATACATAAAATTATGATTTTCAAAACCGAACACTGTTTGAGTTAGTCATACGTACTCACACTTTAATCACTATAATGTCGTCAAATTTTACATTTACGAGTCGACTCTGACGAACGTCCGGGGATCGTACGCACACGCGTGATTTTGAATGCTACCACTACTACCAGTGCACACGCATGACAAATTCTTAGGGGTATAAAATATGCACACTAAACCATAGACAGTCGAGAAAGTGTTTCTCGACTTTCTATGACTAAACAGCGGTACGTCCGCAGCGGTCGAGGTCACCTCATCAAACGGAGGAATGCTGCTAAAAAATCATAGCTACGTCCTCGGCGATCAAGACTACCTCATCGAGTGGGCAGGTCTCATACACCATGCTTTATCCCTTTTTGCTATGTGCCATGCGAATTAATCTTAGCCAATCACGATAATCGAACGATACGTGAGGTGTTCATAACTAATTATATAGAACCCGCCACTCCCCCCTAGTAAACTTGTGTCAGACACCGTACGTAAATCATACCTGTTCAACATGTTTATGCATGTTCTCCACAGCTCAGTTGATTAGAAGTAGAAGCTGTATCAATGACGACATGGCAAACACACCTTATCTCGTGACCTCACATGACCTGTGTCGTTTACTGCATGGTACTGATAATTTGCGCATAAAATTGTAGCATTGAATTCCTGCCTCACTATAAACAACATCGAACCATGATATTGCAATTCACGTCTACACTGAGCTGTTCAGCGGCATTGTCCTTACAGACCACTCGCTCCTCGATTTGGAGTCCTTCACACTGAATTTTCGATGAGTCAATATAGTTACAGTTTGATCTCACAAAGAAAAAAATATAAAAATGATGAGTAAAGCTTCAGTAAAATTACGTGTATAAGCCTATCATCGTCGGGCATCATTGTAGAGTTTTCATTTTCATCTGACGTTAACAGTATAGTAGTCAACTAACACGTTAAATGTTGTCTTCATAATGGAGACATTCTTCACTGTTGTTCTCCGCCACTGGCAGTAGTCCTACTCTACTTATATAGCGATTAGCCTAGTTTTGTGGCATGTTGACTTTTCAGTACACAAGTAATCATATTTTATTGTTTGAATAGTGGATTCGAGTCGGACCTGCAGATAAAATACACATGCTAACAGATCACAAAGGGATGACTCTCTACTGAGTCTGCTTACAATAAGTGCCCCTTCAAGGTACAAAACGTGTACAGAGCGTTAAAAACATAAACCGTTAGTAGCAACACTCCAGTCAAAGTTCATATCCAAGACTGATATTTGTACACTCATACCATTAGCACTGATGTGTGATTAGCGTACTTGATAAATAATACCCACAGGGTCATAAGGCGTTAATAGTCTTAGCAAGAGTGTCAAAAAATAATGAATTTATGATTGTGAATAATGAAGATAAATGTACAATATAACCAATATAGTAATTACAGTTGTAACATCGCAGTGTAACTTGATAAGTGGTCAGGCAGTACTGTGACCGCTCATTAAGTTACTGCGTAATGCTCCAGCTGTAACTGTACTGACGATATTTCTGAGGATCTTTACTGAACACGATTGGAACTAATTTGGGATAATCGGATTTTCTTATTTTTTAAATTTCTCAAAAGTGTTAGGTGCCAAATAGTTGAATGTTGCAATATTACAAATTACTCTTAAAAACAAGTGTGTAATGTAAAAAGAAAACCAGATGAGATTACATTTGTATATTAAATCGACATTACTTCACCATTCAATTATCCCAAATTAGTTCCAATCGTGTTACTGCGACAACATGAATTTGGCCTAGATACTGATGATCATTCAGGATTTCAGTGCAGTGTGGTTCTTTTGTAAGAATGCAATGATGACAGAAATATTAAAATTTTATCGACAGTTTCATAGTCATAAATTTATTGTAATGCACTCTTGCTACTACGATAATGCCTTCCGACCCCGTGTAGTACGCTATAAATTCGTCTACAACCGTCTCTGTCCCTTAGAACCGCAAACACAGTCCGACCTCGAGCAGTATATTCTGATATTCTGTAGTGTTAGCAGAATGAGTAACTTTATCTGAGGGATAAATCTGACCATTGTCCTTTGAAGACAACTAAAGTCATTATAGCCATTAAGTGTCTGATTGTAAATTTTGCTGTACTGTCAGTGGGTACAATGCATATTAACAAAACATTAACAAAACATTTTAAACAGTTGCTAGAATATTGATGCCTGTAGAATTAGTGATCTTACGCATCACCATGACATTATAGTTAGTATTTTAGTGAATTACAAAATTCTGCTACTTTCAAAATTAAAGCAAGGCGCTAAATACCGCCATGAGACTTCCAAAGACTTAGTAACATTTGCAGTCATCCCTCCCTGTACATCTAACCCTCCTATTCATAAATGCACTGGCCAAACCACAATGTATGTGCAAAGTCTACCATCTTTGTTAGTGCAACATAAATAAGGGTTTAATTGACCCAAGAGACAAGATGGCGTTCATATACATCGCGTGAAAGATTGCCCATCGCGCGAGCCTTATAACATTTGCAGTCACCCCTCCCTTACATCTAGCCCTCCTATTCATAAATGGACGAGTCAAACTACAATGTATGTGCAAAGTCTACCATCCTTGTAAGTTTACCTTAAATAAGGGTTGAGTTGACGCAGGAGACCATCTGGCGTTCATACACATATGTAGTAGTCTCGTGCAAACCTTACACACCTCCGCTTACTCATGCGAACTCGACAGGTACTGCGTTAATTTCGACGGTGGTCACATTGAGTTTGTGCTTTATGTAGCCAATAAATTCTGTCGCAGTATAGAAAAGCAGAGATCTTGAGGGTCGAGGGGTCAAGGACTGGACTATTTTACCCATTTCGAGCAAGAGGCTACGCGATACGTGGGCTAAATATGGCTGACTTTGAACACTTTTGCAACAAAGCTATTTCCAAATATATCACACATGGGTTAGGTTATGTATAAATTTCTGCTGAATTTACCATTTACGACGTTTCATAATGCTTGTACTATTCCATTAATGCGCTTCTTTGTGCTCTCAACGGAGTTTTGGTAGCATATGGAATCATCGTTCTAAAAGAAGACATATACATGTATTGTGGCCGAGACGATAGTAACATTACGATAATAAATATAGACATAATCATCATCATCATCATCATCTTCATCATCATCATCATCATCATCATAGCAACAACAACACTAACGATAATACTAAACAACATTTTCAATTTTTTTATAATTTATTTCTTAATTTACTCACATATTAACTAATTCATTTACATTTTTCATTTGTTTACAGTATATGAAGGCGCTTAATAAATTTGTGTAATTTCTGTTCTTGTTGATACAATTCGAAATGCTTGTATCAATAGAGACATTTGAAACGTCATGTAATGCTGTGATCGTTAAGCTGTAGACATTAAAGAGAAATATAAAAAGAAACGCCAGTATGACATATTGAGATGCACATGTTTATACACTTCAAAAGAATTATTTTCTTACTGATTTTCACATTGCTAATACCAATATGGACCATCATCTTGAATAATGATTCCGGTCACACACCTAAAACAATTTAAATTTTGCTGCTCCATTCTTGATATCATTGATGAAAGTATTGTAAATAGGCATATCAGTTTGGAAATGCGTACGTTGGCCTAAAATGTAATAAATTCTGTGTAAATATTAACCTTTGATTGCTTGTCATGAACACATCCACCTACATGCTTACCAGACACTGTGCAAACCAGAACACTGTTCAATAGTTTGTACTTGAGTATAGCAGCATCCCAAAAGTTTTTACAGAATTCATTAGCACCATGTCGAGTACACAACATCAGAGTCGAAGGGTGAGTACTGACAGTAGTGGCAATGGAAGTGTCGATGAATACACTGACCGTGATCGTCAGCGCATCGCTGCTGAGACCGACGCCTCCATTGCAAAAGTTCGCGCAATGGGTCCTTCTGCATTTGCCACAGGTCATCAGCCCGACGACAAGGACAATGAAGCCAAGCCAGACACCGGAGAGAGAGACGAAGCTGCCGCCACTTCTTCAAGCTCAAAAACCCCTTGGAGAAATCCAAAGAAGCTTGGAAAGAAAGACAAGAAGCAAAAGTAAGTGCATTGGTATAATACATACTGAGGTGAACAAACTTTAGCTCAGATTTAGCTTTTTATCGTCAGATACACTATGGCTACCAAAGAATTTTTGAATGCAGCTTGTACTCTCTATGCAGTGCATTGGCCATCGAGATGTAATCGACGCGTACGTGGTCTGCTGAGGGGTACTCTTTAACAGGTTCTCCTATGATCACGAGCTCTCTCATGAAGACTACGACGGCGACGACAACGACAACAACCACCACAACAATAAGAACAACAACAACAACGACAACAAAAAACACCAGCAGCAACAGCAATAATGATAACCATTATTGTCGTTGTATTTGATACTGATGTTCATAAGATTATCACCTTAAGGGAAGATTTTGTAAAATATATTCTGAGTGGAAAAACGGAAACAAGCACTATTGAAGGTAGGGCGGTGCGAACATAAAGGGAACTGAAAACATACATGTTCAAAAGAGCCACTCGAAAATTTCAAAGCATCAAGAGGAGCCTCAAATTTGTTTATTCAAAGCAAATTATAGAGCTGTTATTCGGAATGGGACTGAAATAATATATGTTTTCTGATTCTTTCAAATAAAAATACTGCTTATGCAATAATCGAGTATCACATTACCTCTCTTTTTCTCACAATTAATGTTTGATCATTGAGAACGATTTGTGCTTGTGAACAGGTACGATGACTTTTCAAATCGTGGTCATACGAAACAGGAGCAAAGTTAGCTGTCATTGGGGGTACTAAAAATTCACACAATGTGCTCTGCATAGCGATGCTTAAGCTGACTGTTTTGAAAATATGTTTACCATTATGTGTACGGTATACTCACATGTATATTGCAATGATATTTTTGGTAACATTTCAATATTATATTTGTTGTAGACGTTCTTTTAGGACATAACTAGATCAACAATATACATAGCACTTTCATCTACTCTTGTCAAGTCCCTCAAGTTATCACTAATTTAGAAAATTTCATTGAAATATACCAGCTACTGATCGGTCGGCATACCAACTTTGTCAGCTTTGGTCGATTCCTTCAAGCCTTATATGTCAACTTGTAAAAGATCGATCATTATGCAAATTTTATATTAGATGACGTAAAATGCAAAATGTCTTTCACTTGTGTGGACAATTTTATTGTAAATATGCATAGAACTTTCATCAACTTTGGTAAAGTCCCTCAAGTTATTGTCACAATTTTAAAAAACTTGATTAAATATACAAACTACCTATCAGTCGACGTAGCAACTTGCATCACCTCTAAAATGAAAATGCTAAATGTCTTTCACTGTTATAATTTCATTATTTGTTTCATTAATATCCCATGATGAGTTTCATAGATTTCAGTAAAGTTCTTCCAGTCTTATTTCCCTGATCGGGATAGTTCATTAAATATGCAAATTAGTAAAGAGATCTTAAGTATTAAACTTAGAATCTTTAATGTCCGAAGCAAATTTTGTCATTTTTGATCAAATCTAGTATTTATCACATAGGCAAATTAGAAATCGGTGAAATTAAGAATTTTAAAACGATTTCAATAGAGTTTTATCATCGTCCCGTGAAAGTTCACTTTCATATAGTAAAATTAATTTCAGATATTTATTCCTATTTAGGAACGTTTGTTAGAAATGCAAATTAGTAATTTGCTGATCTTAAAATGCTAAACAAGTTTAATTGATGTTTTATCATAATATCTTCGATGTACATAGAAAATTTCACAAAGTTTGGTTACATAAATCACAATATAAATCCATAATTATGAAAGTTCATCGAATATGCAAATAAGAAATCTACTTTTGTGTCATTGCTTAACGGCTGATATACTTAAGTGCTATCAAACTTAATGAAAATCTCAATAAATTCTGTGTAGTCGTTCTGAATGTATATTATCCTTTTTTCTTTTGTGCGTATTGCGTCTTTGGTGTTTAGAACTACTTGTAAATTTCTCTAGAGAAGATGATAAAGTTTTCCGAAATCCAAAATTATGATAAAACCAAATATGCAAAGGGCATAAATATGCAACCCGCACACTCTAAAATCTTATTAGTTTTTGCTAATACAAAACAAATCTATATACTGATATGGATATGAATCGGATAAGTCGATCACGATATTTTAAATTCACATACAGACAGACAGACAAACAGACAAACGCAGGTCAATAGCTCATTTATGTGAACACGTGAGCAAAAAATGACGCTTTATATTGGGCAATGAAGATTTATTCTGAAAATTGTGTAGCTCTTATGAGTAGATTTGAAAGTTATTAAACATTAACGAATCAGTTGAATCTCCAAGTACTTTTCATGACATTCTTTATTTCAATTGGCTAACGCTGAATTAACTTGTTCCTTTTCTTTTACTTTTTTGATCTAAATAGGAAGCATATGGGAAACAAGGCCTTGATAGCGAGCTATAATTGGGGTGGTCCTATCCAGGGAGGTGTAAGCGATGCAATTCATTTATTAGTCCGTAAACTTCGTAAGTTCGGGATTTCCGTTTACTGCACAACCCTGACAGCTACTGAAGAAGAAATAAAAGAGGCGAGAGAATATGGAGTTGAGCTCATAGCGCCATCACCGGTTCCAAAATTCAAGACAAGGGATGAAACGCCTGACCCTGACTGGCTGTATCATCACAAAGATTACTTTCCAAATTTGAAGGAGTTGGCCAATGTCAGATTTGTCTTCGGATTTGGAATGATAACTTCCGAGGCCGCTTTCGAAATTGAAAGAGATGTCTTCAAGAGGGTATCATTTTACTTGATAAACCTGTACGACAGTGACTTCATTACCCCTGTCATTGCCAATTGTGGTGATCGAGAACTTGAGTATCGCCGAGAGTGTTTATCTAAAGAAGGCCAAGATTCGAGCTGCGTCTTTTCAAGTGAAGGCAGTATTTTCGAAGAGTACGGAAAGATATACAGGAAATATCCTGACATCAAACATTCCAGGCTATCACCGATGATAGATGAGAATTACTTCAAGATCCCATCCCCTAAACCTGTTGACATACGAGGAAAATTTCAAATTCTGTCTTTGTTTCAAGATCATGAACTAGCTGCTTTGAAAGGTGACAGTCCAATCATGAAGGCCGTGAGCTCGGTGGCAGACAACTTTCACAAAAACAAGAAATCGCCTCTAAAATGGAAAATTCTTGGGGTACCAAAGCGATGTGAATCCACTCTTCTAGAACGTATGAATCCACATTCAAAGTTAGATGTTGTCCTGGACCGAATGCCATCGGCTAAACGCTTATACGATGAACTTGGACGATCAAATCTTGTCCTTCTTCATAACTTTTCCGTACATTATGTTAACCTGACTCTAGCAGCCATGTGTGCTGCTGTTCCTATCATTATTCCTGAGAGATCCCAAAGCCATGAGCTGATCGAGGTGCATATGCCTGAATATGAAGAAAGCCTTGTCGTTGATATGAGCGATTCTAATAAGCTGCAGGGTCGTATCAGTGACTTCCTGTGTAAATACGAAATAACCCTAAACAGGGCGAATAACATCAAAACTATGTTAGAGAGTAAGATAAGGCCAGAGTTGGAGAAAACTAATAAGGACTTCTTCAGAGTGATAAAGGATGATGCTAAAATTAACTGGGGAATCACGTTAAAGGAGAAGCACTCCGCATCACAAGGTATGACCCGTAAAATACCGGTAGACTGTGATTTAACTCTATCGATGGTAACCAAACCAGAATATCAAATATTTTCACATCCGAGTCTGCTTGCCATTTACCTGCTTCACTAATGCACTCTACATGTTTACTATGTTGCCTTGATGAAATAAGATAAGGAAGTTCTAAGAATATTTGTTGGTACGAAAGTTTATTCGTGCTCTTTTGTATAGACAGTCGTCGTTTGTATGTTTTAGAAACATCTTTATATGTTCATTTGTTTATTTATTATTCATTTTTACTTACTTATTTATTAATTTTTAAGTTTTTCGACAATTTATGAAGAAAATAATGGAAACACGAAAGACAGAGCCTTTGGAAGTCTCCGGAAACATGAAATTGCAGGAACGTAATCCAGGTACGTGTTATCTCCATTACTTTTAAACAATTATACCAAAACAATGTCGTTGATTTCCTTGCTGACACCGAAAATCTAAATGCAACATGTTGCTATATTAGAACGAGCACAATTAGCGGCGGAGGTTTGGGCAAGAAGAGAAAATGAAGGTGTAGCAAAACAGACTGAATGTTCCGATTGGGGATTTGAAAACTACAGAGTACCATAAGGGGACCCCCAATGCAAATCATATCATAAATCAATCTGAATGAGGCACAACACAATTGTTACATAAATCAGTTTTCTTAGGCTATTCTATGAAAAAACTGCGTTTCATTGATTGACTATCACAAACTCTCTGTGCTTGTGAATTCTAAATTATCATGACTGACAATTGTGGGAATGCCAAATGAGAGCATCAGTTGGCTATCTTTGGGGTACTCAATTGCGTAGAATGGGTAGTTAATCAGGCAAATTAATTAATTAATTGAACGGATATCGCTAGTTTTTGTTATATTTTGTCTAACAGACTGATAACGTTTTGATATCCTTTTATCAAACTCCAATATCATTTCGGTTGCATGCCTATAGCACTACTAATTACCCTATTGAAGTGGATTACATTCACGGCAATGGTCAAATGTATACAAATGCACAATTGAAAACGGATTTTCCATAGTTTGTGCCATCGTAGAATGAAATGACACTTCTAGATCGAATTCAAAAAAAATTTCGTGTACACAAAGGCGCTTCTCGTCACCTTAATCTGGTTAAGTACATTCTATTAATTGTCATACAAATGTAAATGTACAGATTAAGCTATGTACTAGTTTGTACCATAACCTACCACATACACAGATGACACTTTCAGGTGAAACTCCGGTGTAAATTTCTTTGTACCAAAATGCGCGTTCAATCACTGTACTCCTGACAAGTATATTTGGTATCTAAATTCATACTGGTATGTGTATGCATCGCCTGTATTGCCTCCTGCTGTGTGTAAACATGTATAGTTTAGCTTTATGTGTCTACCCACCTACCTACCTACCTACGTACCTACCTGTCTATCTATCTATCTATCTATCTATCTATCTATCTATCTATCTATCTATCTATCTATCCATCCATCTATCTTAGTATCATAAAAAATCATACATATCTACACTATTGATAGATATGCACATAAGCCGTCACTGTATAGGAGCTTATTGGTTAAGTTAGCGCCAATCGGCTCTACATATTTATATTGGCGATCGGTTCGGGCCTCAATATTTTTTATTGCGAACTCTTAGCAGGCTCTGAAAATGTTTAACTTTATTTTTTGGTTATTTTTTTTGGGGGGGGGATTAACTGCAGAAATAAATATTCACGAATTAAATAATAACACACGCCAGCAAGGGCAAGATCACGATTTGTTGCCCGCCAAAGGGATGGTGCTCATGACGGTAATATTGATGATGCCCGAGCCGAAGGCGAGGGTATCATCAATATTATCGTCATGAGCACCAGCCCGAGGGCAGGCAACAAATCGTGATCTTGCCCGTGCTAGCGTGTGTTATTAATTTTATTACACTGAACAAACACTTGCTTTCGAAACTTTGCTCAGAATGCAGTCAAGTGTCGAAAGAGACTCGCTGCAGTGCAACGTTCTATTTGTTGCTCGATCGCAATGCTACGTGAAGTTGAATTAATGTCTAAAAACGAAGACAGTGTTGTTCAAGCTTTTCTTGTTCAATGTACTAGACATCGTCGTGTACTTCAGGTCGAGCTAATTTCTTGTACCTTTTCAAAAGCCATTGCTTTACAGAAAATACCAAGCAAATGTACGCGATGATGTGGTACGCGCAGAAAGGACGCACGGTATTCCAGAGCGTGGTAGCGGGCTATATCAGCGCACGCGACAGGGCTATATCACTTTAGCCATGTTCTATCACCTTTTGTTCTATATCACGTGAGTGAGGCTCAGCCAATCACAGTACCTGAATAATACGTGAGGTGTAATAAATATTTATCTTTCATCCATTCAATCTATTGTGCTCGTTCCCTTATGTTGGCATACCTTGCAACAAATATATCTCACATAGCTCCCATAGCGCAATTGTAAAACGTAACGTCACCTGCTTTCCTAACTGTTGTAGGTGATATGACGGTGAGACTTGGAGTGAGCGAAGTCGTCCCAGTGAGAGGAAAGACGGTTGAGGATGTTGAGAGAGGTTTCTATGAAAGTGAGGAGGTCGGGGAGAAAACTGGAGAAGTTCGTCAGATACTGGATGGGGTACACGATGAAATGCATGTAAGAGACCAGGGTGGTGGAAGCATTTCGTATGTAATGGCTTGTCAGTCATTAGATGCACTGGAGTCTTTAAGGTCAGAGTACGAGAAAGGAAGACTCCAGGACATGATGGAAGATAAAGTTCTCTCTGAGAAACTCCTGGATAAAATTGGAGCATTTCACCTGGAAATTGACACAACCATTGACTATGAAGAGTATTTTATTTGCAGAACGGAGCTGATCCAAAAATATGGTAAATAGACTAATCAACTGAATGTCTTCGTCTCTATTGCACTCCTTCTACTGAGTACACCGAGTGCCAGGGATAACTGATATTATGACATGGTTGTCTTCGGTTTACAATACAGAGTTAAATATAATTATTGCAGCGCCCACTACGTTGCTAAATAGCCTAACATTGTTATCAGTTGCTTAAAGAATCCGAGTGGAACACTATGATATCATACTATATATGCCATATATAGTATGTATGTCACACACTTACTTACTTACTAATCACTACAATCTGTCACTAAGATAAATTGCAACTTTACGCATAACAGTTCAACAGTTTTGTTTCCATCTCAGATCAATAATTTCACTAAACTTGTATAGATCCAATTTCGCTTTAAATGTCTTCAGAGCCTTGTCAATCGTTTTCGTCATATATATTTAGGGTTACCTGTGCAAAAGCGAGACACCAGATGCAGTCAAACTCAGGAGCCAGACACGACTGATCGCACTTTCAGAAGGGTGAACAGAGCCAGAGATCTCTTGAGAGAATTTGAAAGGGAGGGTGACAAGGTGACTGAGAGCCAGATAAACATGCTTGACCAGCTTTTGCAAGAAAAGGAGGAGAAGAGACGGGAATATCAAAAATCTAAGGAGGAGATGTTTGAACAACAGAAGCTGGCAAAATATGGTGGCAAAGGTTTGGCGTTTTACATTATAAGTGTAGGCAAAAGCACAGAATCGTAAATAATAAAAAAATAATCTTCAAAGTACTGCACAGTTGCTTATGTTTCATGCATCTTGTAATCGTCAGACAGGTATAGTTGTCCCTTCAGCCTATTATGTTATTTACAGTCTATTATGTTATATGCCGAGATAGATAGATAGATAGATAGATAGATAGATAGATAGATAGATAGATAGATAGATAGACGGTAAATATTGATGAAAAGTTGAAATCAGGACTTGGACATTACTCAAAGTTTCAAGCTACGACGTATGTCCTGTGCAGCAATCATCACCCGAACTTTACAAATCAAAATAATCTTAGGAGATCCAGTAGCTTCACAGAGCCAGAGGTCCCCCTGGAATGCCCCAAAAGTTTCATGATGAAGCGATGACCCAGTGTTTTTCGTCTGGTGATCGCTACAAAGGACATGCGTCGTAGCATGAAACTCTGAATTAGCGTCAAATTCCCAATTTTAACTTCACAATCTTTTACCGTAAAATGTTCTATCAAACAGGTATTGTGTACTGTTGTACCCCGTGTATATTCACTCACATATACACACTGAAGGATTAGGAAAAATAATCGCAATCCATAGTCCAATAACACTAGGTCGGAATTCGTAAGACAATAGTTGTAAACATAGACACAAAACAGCACAGAACAGACAGTAAATAGGCAGTACACAAACAAAGTCAAATTCATGAAAGAAAGATACATGTACCTCTGGCCAAAAGACCAAGAACTTATAGTGGCATCTCTACAGACTGTTTTATGCGAAAAGTAACCTTCAGGAGTAAATAAATGTCGAGATTGTAGTTATATTTTAGTGGAGCAGAATGGGTAAGCTTATGGGTGTATGTGAAATGGTGAAAGCAGGGTCAGATGTTAATGAAAAGAATTGTCTGTTGTATCTTCATTGAGAGAGTAGTTACATTACCCGTTTGTTAAAAGTTAATCGGCTCTATGCTGAAAATACCCATGCCACAGAGCTATATCACCTTGGCCATGTTTTATCACTTGTTGTTGCATATCACGTGAATGAGGCTCGGCTAATCACAGTAACTGGATATTACATGCGATGTAATAAAATTGTTTATGAACAATGTTCATATTGATAAATTTATGAATAAAGTAAACTACTGAAACTTTCTCTATTACTGATTACCCCTTCTAGCCCTGTGATTCGTCACAGATTTTCACCGAAACATGCAAGCTTCAGTGTGTAGTAAAATTATTGTTAAAATCCATTTTTTTTAACAATCTGGTACATATTCTTTGTAACATGGCAGATCCTGCGACGCACTCTCAGTTCAAAACACTGCCACATGCCTCTGCCTTCGGAGAGATGACTGATATACATCTACTGTCAGATGAAGAGATACAAGAGAAGAATGAAGTCCTCCAGGCGACGGTCAGAGAACTTTCGATAAGTAAAGGGATAATAAGATCACAGAATAAAGACAGGTATCTAGGAAGGGAAATTTTACAATCGGTGAAAGTTGAGGCAGACAGAGTAGAGGAACGTAAATTAAATACCATCTTCAGTGAGTTTGTAGGTGTGAAGTCGGAGGCCCGTGACTTGGAGATCAACCATCCTGAAGTGGTAATGAAAGCTGAGAAGTTATCAGCGTATGCAGATGATATTGTCCGTGAAGCAGAAATCCCTGAAGAAACAAAAGACATGTACCTGGATGTGAGACGAGTTGAGAAAGGTTGGTTTAACTTTTGTTCAAATTGTCAATGCGGTTGTTTGTGTATCTGCTAAAAGTCGTCATATTCAAATTATTACTGTTAATATTGCTATCATAATAATCTACCATCGAGAATAATCAAATGTGGCCTGCGCTAAAAACGCTTTATGGAACGCCGGTTTCATTCCATTCAGTCCATTCCGTTTCTTACCTCAATGTACTGTTGTGCAGGACATTCTGTGGCTGCTTCTCAGCGTTCACTATTTGACGGTTTCGAGTGACCAATTGGCGATTGCTAGAATCTGTCTCTCGCTATGTACGTGTAGTGAACAGACTTTCCAGTGCGTCCATGATAGTGTTACGCACTTAAAACTAGAATTCGCTAGAAAAGTTGCTGAAATGGCACGAAAATGGCCAATACCAATACCAATTTGACGCCGCGGTGTTGAAATGTAAACTGTACAATAATGTTATTTCGAAAATACCGAAATGATGCACGAGGACTTGGCGGCACGCATCGACCTCATTGGCTGTACTGTCTTCATGCGCCCTTAGCGGCATTTTCGTAATACCGGTAACCTAGCTTCTAGTATCGCCCACCGTCAGACAACCACTGTCATTCAAATAGCGCGAAATTATTGATATGTGACAACTTAGTGGATGGTTGTCAACTATTTTATAATTGAATTATTTTGTATTAAAGAGAAGTCTCTAAGTGATGAATCATTGTGTCTGTGGGAGTTGTACAGCCGTTGCTCGGAAGAGCTACCTCGTGCATTCAGAAGGGTTGAATAGCCCTCGCTACCAATTAAAAATAAAGACAGAAAATTATTGGAAATCGCAGATAGGTAGTCTAGAAATAACACGTTTAATGATTGGTTTACATTGAATAATTAAGACGTGTCCGGGCCTGCATAATGCATCCACATGCTTGACACCAGTTCTGGTCATTTCCAAATTTAGTACTAGCACTGCTACTGAGATATCCCGTTATTCAATGTTATTCAATAAGATTTGTACCATTAGCACGATTGGAACTAATTTAGGATGATTGGATGGTGAAGTAATGTCGATTTTAATCTAAGAATGTTATCTCACCTGCTTTTCTTTTTATATTACACACTTGTTTTTATGAGTAATTTGCGATATTGCAACATTCAGCTATATGGCACCTAACACTTTTGAGAAATTTGCAAAATATTAAAATCCAAATTTCCGAAATTAGTTCCAGTTGTGTCTATTGCAGATCCCCGGCGAAATCTACAATGTCTCCCATGTGAAGAAAGATTTATAGACTAGTTTTAAAAAAAAATATTGAAAATACACTGTAAAGCACACTTTATTTCTCTATTCCAATTTTAGATGATTTTGAACATTATGCTTGATTGAGAGAGGAGATAGCACTTTTTTAACATTTTCCTCAGGCTGTGTTCTCATCCATACAGAGTAATATATTTGCAAATGTGTAAATGGAGAGACTAGGTGCACCTGTTTTATGAAAATAAAGGATATTTTTCCCAATGGATATTACAAAAGAAATTTAAATGCCGACTTTTCCGGGAGAAAAACCTAAAATAGAGTTTACATTCTTAAACATTATAATGGGAGTACTTTGGGTTGTGAATTATTTATACTTCATGGTTCATAGCAAGTAATACACATTACAAGCTCAAGCATATTTTAATTTCTGTGTTGTTCAGGTAAAGTTGTTTTATTCATACAGGTTTCTTGTTCCATCCGTAAAATAACACGGAAATACCGAATGTTCAAGGAATCAACACAGCCCCTATGTTGCTTTTTGAAATATTATTGTTGATGACTAATTTGGTCAACAATAAAATGCCCACTGTACATATAAGCCACATCCTGTTGTAAGTCAAAATCTGTAGTTTTCATCATCGTTTAAGGAGAAGAAAAGGAGCAATATGTTAGATTGTTAAAGTAAATTTGATTACGTGTAACTGAAGTCAAATAATTGAGCTATTAGACTGTGTGACCGGTAAGCATGTGTATATATAGTCACAGCGATGTGTTAATAGGATCTAGTTTTTGTGTCAAGTACATGTCTTAGCAAAAGAGCATAAAAAGATTTGAGACTTGGGACATCATGAAGATGCCATCATTTTATAAAAATCTAAAGTGGTACTTTAATACAACTGACAACTTGCGGGTTTCAGTTTCAGTAACTGAAAGCAATACGATCCAGACTAATACGTCAATCCACATTCCATAAGATACACGATTAACAAATGAATGAAATCTGTCTGGGCATGTCAGTGTACCGGTTAAGGTATGGCCTCCACACATAAAACAGTTAAATATGCAAATGAGCAAATTATAATATGTCACTGAAGTTAGGTATTACCAGTGTTAGTCAGAATTTTGATCAAATTCAGAACATTCACTTTGATACATGACCTAATTACATAAAGTCATTAAATATGCAAATGAGCTAATAAATAATACATAAAATCAATATCGAAATTGAATAATACTTTCAATACGTATTATCCAATGATGTGATGATAATTCTCGTCACCATTCATCTACACACTATTGGATGACCTAGTATGTGCAGCAGTGCTCAAGATGACAATTACACTGTAATTAGATTGATAACAAAAACAAGGGGTAAACATAACTTGGATATTCAAACTCTGACAGAGTTACAATCCTTTTTGGTCTACCATTTGTGTGGTCTCATTTAGAAGCTCATGGGTCAAATAAATATTTCAGTGGCTCATTTTTAGGGGAAATTGAAACTTTAATTTTTCCCAATAGCACAATACCATGAACGCAGGGAGGCGGCGATTTTGAATTTCAAGTTTTAATAAATATAGAATACTTTTCTCTCCAGTACAGGATTTGACATGGTGACCCTGATTTAAACCTTTATTTCAAAACGGAATGTGTTAGAGACCCTTCTGGGAAGTTTGAGCAAAAGTTCCAGCTTTACCTTTGGAGACAAATTAAAACTACTGTAACATCTACCTGAAAATATGCAACGTGTACCGGTACTTTCCTTGAATCATTTTAATACTGCTGTTTTTGCTGTGCGTAAGTTTCTTTCCAGCTTTTATTTTTCATCTCACTTTGAAACATACATTGCACACTTTCTACTAGGGGACAACATCTTTTCTGAAAAGTAATTCACAAAGAAATAAAAAATGTTTGATACAGAAAAAAATGTTTTCAATTAACAACTAAAATTATGACGATGATTCCAAACATTTTGTAAATTGCAGTGTTAAGGTACCCATTGGAATGTGCCTCAGGGACAGATGTTCTGACTCTCAAACTTTTACAATCATTTTCTGATATACCACTTGTTGGGTTCATTTTAAAGCTCTTGGTGTAAGAAAACTTTTTGTCATCTTAGTTTTTTGAAAATTGAACATTTTATTTTTTCAATAGAGTTAACACGGTGCTTGCGGCCATTTTGAATTTCAAATATCAGTAAATCTTAGGTAATTTGTTTTGCCAGTTCCAAATGTTGCACAGCAACCCCCGATTTATATTCTTTAATTTCAAAGAGAATGGTTGATATGTTCAAGAGGAAAGTTTGAGCAAAATGTTAAGTCTTTCACCTTCGAGGCGCACACTATCCTAAATAGTAACAGTATATCTATTGATTTCCCTATGTGAATCTTGAAAATGGTCATGAAAACTTTCTAACTTCGTCAATACTTTTATCGCAGATTTCTGAATTATAAGAGATTAATTTTAATTACCCAAGAAACCCTATCTCCACAACCTTCTTGACCAGTCTGGCTAACATACATGTAGATGTTTATTATTATATATCTACCATGGAAAACAATAGAATGTTGCGTGCGCTAAAAAGTGGTAAGGAATGCCCGTTCCGTAACACGTACGGGGTCCAGGGGGGGTCCAGGTATTCCATCCCCTGCGGCTGTATCTGCGCGTTCACTGTTGAACAGTTTCAAGGGACTCATTGGACGAGTGTCAGAACATGTCTCGCGCGTGCTGTGTAATTACGTATGTAGTGCACACACTCCAAAACTTGCAGAAGCGCGTCCGAAAAAGCGTTCCACACTGGCGCGATAAAATTGGAAGAAAGATTGTTGACATTGCACAAAAGCGGTCACTACTCTGACAATTTGATGCCCCAGTCAGGAATGTAAGATGTATAATAATAAGGTTGTTACGAAAATACTGCAATGGATGCACGAGGACATTGGCGGCGCACATCGCCCTCCACTTCGCTTCAGGCGATACGCTGCGCCAATGTCCTCGTGCATCTTTTGCGGTATTTTCGTAATAACCTCATAATGTTCTGTACAAATGCAAGAGTGATGATATGAATCTTAAAGGTCAGTAGCTGTAACTTTGATGATTTTTTCACAATATTTGTTAAGTATCAACTACAGTTTCTTGTTCTACTCCCCAAAGCATGATGATATACGCAGTATTCAGCTTGTGAACTCAGCCTGTACATGTGTAAAATGCTTTGTTATTATTGACAAGTGAATCCCTCAATAGACTAGAATTCAAATGTAATCAGTAACACTGCTTTTTACATTTATAAACGCTGTGTTAAAGCTAAATAGTTGGTGTTTCAACATGTTTTGGGAGTAGAACGAGAATTTGCAAAATGAAAAACAAACAAAAATCTAATGGTCTTTTATCTATCTTATTCACCGTACTGCTTGATCTTTGGTGGTGCTTTTTAGACATTTATCATGTCAATTTCCCTGTGATGATCCTATTCAGGAAAGGTTATAAGTATTGTGTGTCTGCATGGCCTCCTCTGAATTTTGTCTCAGATCACTGCAACAGAAATCCCCACCATATGGAGAACTCTTGTGAGGTTAAGTCATAAGTTTCCGTTATGTCTTGGGTATACCGGTATATGCAATGAATCACTAGGTGGCATCTAGGAGCTCTTGTTGGTGATATATCTAACTTCAGTGTAGTGAGACTTCATATTGTCAATATTTCTGTTTAAATTTTCAACAAAGCCTTGCAAATTTGAAATTTTTGCCAGTTAAGGTATTTTAAGGTAAAGATCAGAATGTACACTGTAGTATTTATTGCATGCATATTTGGCAGGCAATCTGCCTGCACCATGACAACATGGATATGCATAATGAAGCATGCACCCGAATACTTTGAGCCCTGGGCACATGAATTGCCTGAGACAGATACTTATTCTTATCAAACAATCTCAAAGGAAAGCATGAATGACATATTCAACAGAGAAAATGAAACTACCAGACAGTATTACTAAGACACCACGAACAAATTACAAAAATAGTGACAATGTCACTGTTCAGGTTTCAGAGAAGAAGATTTTTTTAACAAAAACAGCAAAAATTCCCCCAATATAGAAATATCCAAATTTCACCACGATTTGAACAAACTTAAAGCGCAGTGGTCGTCGCACTGCGCATGCTCCTGAGGGGATCCCCCCTGTTGTCAACATATCCAAGAATGCCCCACTATACGTTACGGGTTGATTATAATGTTTGCGATATTGCCGCTTGTTAAAATGGCGGCTGATCTGTCACAAGCATACCAACTTACCAAATCTAGTAATTACACGCTGCATTAAGATCACATTTGATCATGATTTTCTTGAATCAGTTGAATGGGGCTCGGCTACTGTTATTGCTCGGGCCATGGAGCCGCATTCATGTATGTGTGTATATGCCAACAGACTATCAATGACCGGGCTCTAGTCTACAACATCTCTAGCATTAGCAAGAACGAGAGCTTTCATTTCAAGAGGCCCAACGTACAATTGACAATAACGCAAGCTACAGAAATCTACAGCTGTCAGAGCAATGCCCGCTGCAGCAAGAAGCGTATGTTTTGTGGTCTGCATGAACGTCGTTGCCAAGAGAACCGGGTATATGGTGCACTACACTCGGCTGTGGAGAATCCAACTCCACTACGAAGTTTACCCTGTTAGGGGATGCAAACGAGAATTCCGAGTACAGGTATCAAGTCAAGCGAAGGACCTTTCATAGGTCTTCTTGCTATGTGGGGGTTATCTCATTTGAAAGGGGATTCAGACCTACCCGGCAATCAGGAGGTACAACAACGAAATTTGCGTTGCACCGGTAGGCCAACACTAGCTAGCCGTTGGATCACTGCTATGACCGTGCACATGATCTCTCGATACGTACCTATGTGTAGCCGTGCAGTTTTCCTGCCAAATGCTGCGAAAACCCACTCATTTTGTCTATTGTTTCCTGTCATTTGACTATATCTTGCCACGTGTTACTAGAAGGAGTTAAAAATGGTGATCAACAGTGGGTCGTTGGCCAAGTCGTCGCGGGGCCAGTACGTTGTGGGACCGGATTCTCTTATATCTGTGTACGTCAACGCAGTGACTGTCTCCTTTACTGAAGCAACAGCATCTCCCGTGCCCTGCTCTGGCTTGCCAATCATGCTCTTGAGTGTAATTTTTGTGTTAGGCGTTGTGCTTGTTGCTAGTTTACATATATATATATACAATGTTGATCATTTTAGTGATGTATTTTTTACTGTACTGTACATAGCATTGTGTACAACCAGCGTGACCGCGCGCCATCAAACCCATTTGTTCACTGTGACTGCGTGCAGTAAACTCAGCGACAATAGCCTAGTGGCTCAATGTTCGTAGCCTTACATGAGTTTAGAAATACACCACTGAAGTTCGTTTCCGATCTTAACATTTTACTATTGCATGATGTTGAGTCTCACAAAGGCGTTAACAAAGTGGGGGACCGCTCCCATCTCACTCAGGATGAAGTTGAGAGACTTATGTTTACAAAAATTCATGTTTATCAACAAAAAAATTGCGCACGCGCAGCGCGACGACCACTGCGCTTTAAGTGAAGTCACCCAAAGTGAACTGCATATAAAATTTCAAAGTATTCGGACTTGTGGTTTCAGAGGAGAAGGCAATTGTTGACGGAGGACGACGGAAAATCAACCTATTTGATAAGGTCCGCGTCACTGACAGTGGAGCTAAAAAATGCCAGTTTCAGCCTAATTTTAATACATTATATTGAGATAAATCTTAGATACCTGTATACCAAATATCATAGCTATCAGATCAGTACTTTCTGGATAAAAAATTTTTGACCAAAAATTGGGAAAATTGCCAAAAAATTACAAATGTGATAATATCAATGCAATTTGTACAAACTTGACTGAGGTAATCCTGAGGAACATGAATATTAACTTTCAGAGCGATCAGACAAGCGATTTCAGAGAACAAGATTTTTTTACTAAAAAAGGAAAAAAATACCCTGAAATAACAACCATGCAAATTTCACCCAAATTTATCCACACATAATTTAAGATACGTAAAGGAATCTGCATACTAAGTTTCAACCCAATCTGACCAATGCTTACTGAGTTTTAGCCATTTGCAGGATTTTTCCTTTTTCCCCTCATTTGCATAATTTTGGCACAGACATGTTCATTTGAACAAATTCACATCTTAACCTCTAGGTGCACCAGTACACCAAATACTAAGATGGCAGCCATTGCGGTTTAGGAGTTTTTGATCTGGACAGACATTATACATACATACATACATACATACATACATACATACATACATACAGACATGATTTTGCCACCTTAAAAGAATACCTCCAATTAGCATATATACATATGCATATATGGGAGCTAAAAATGCTGTATTTTAAACACAAATTTTGATCACCTTACTTTCTTAGACATTAAAACCAGTATCCAATCATGCCCTGATGATTTGATTCTGCCACTTTGACTGATGCATCTCCAATCTCTTTACAATCTGATAAGTTATTATTGGGATGAGGTGGTGTTATTGCTGCCAACAATGTATTTCAACGTCTCTCTCCAACACCAGTATTCGTCATTCCTATGATAAATAATGCAGTGTAATTGCATTCACTCCAAAGCTGTAATGAATAATTAAAACCCAAATTAGCATTGCATCAAAATGAAGGATGAACATTGCCATGCCTAACACAGGGACTCTACTATAGAGGACATGCCTTGTATGTAGTTATGATTTGAGACAAAAATATAAACATCTGATCAGTAGCGTGGCTTTTTTACATTTGCATAGATTTACGACAATCCGGCTTTTATACAGGGAGTTCCTGTTTAAAGGATATTGATCAAGGCATGAGCAAACAGTAGCTTTGGACATGGCAAAAATTCAGAAAAAAATGGCTGCCTGGTGACCATATTGGCACATGTTGCTAAAAATATAAGACATGCAAAAACAAGTCATTGACAATGACACAGTCCCCACTAGTTAATGGGTACTTTAATTACAAGTCCTCCAAGTCCTCTGAGAGGAAAGAGTCCTCTTCATTAATTAGGTCTGTGATTAAAAACACTGCAATACAGATGGGGCTTCATTGCCAAAAATGAGTTCCATGGTGGTGAAAACATAAAACCAATGTAGGCCGCCATACTAATTACAAAAGGTCATTAAAATGAATCAATAAGTACTTAATCGACAGGATGCTGCCAAACATTTTTGCATCCTATCCTAACACTGACAGATTATCATCGGTGCCATATTTCATAAAGTTTGATGCAGTCCTGGTACTTTTGACATTCACCCTAAAAACAACAAGTCATTGACAATGACATAGTCCCCACTTGTAATAGGGGTATTAGTCTTGAGGGGGCAGGGAAATGAGGTCATTAAGAAGTATCACTAAAGTGTATATGTTCAGATCTATGGACACATAGGTCTATGTCATTATTCCCAATTTGAAACAAGAGGCATGTCTAAGTTATGGTTCTAAATCGGGAAAAAAGATCAAACCTCTAGCTGTATTGGCCAGCCAAGAAATACATATGTGCATAAT
>LD352893.1:96610-117659 GCA_001465055.1 Ptychodera flava
ATGAGCTAATCAGCAATACAATGACTTACCTTATGGACTGAAAATCACATTTCCATCAATAAAATGCAAATACGTTGCCATGGAAACGTATGAGT
The DNA here is from genome assembly GCA_001465055.1 of Ptychodera flava. Classification (NCBI taxonomy): domain Eukaryota; kingdom Metazoa; phylum Hemichordata; class Enteropneusta; family Ptychoderidae; genus Ptychodera; species Ptychodera flava. The sequence continues at coordinate 96,706 of LD352893.1, forward strand.
CACATGTACATGCAAGGTAGTTGTTCCTTTACATGTCCGATTTGTTTGTGTAAACAAAAGAAGTTTACATTCAGTCAAAATTTGTGACATCTGAAACTATTTGACTTCATTGAAAATGTAGTTTGCAATTTGACCTTTGACCTTTGTTTATGTTTTTGTTTTCCCTAGGCTGTCCGGTCAAGGGGAGTGTCCTTGAAGTATTTGGGTCTGGATCAATGCCAGGACAATTTAATGTGGTCGAGGGAATATACATCAAGAAGAACGGTCAATGGGTTATATGTGATTATAGGAATCATAGAGTTCAGGTTATTGATCCAATCAAACTCTGCTGTGATCTCATCTTACAATTCCATGCATTCCCAAAGTCATTTGATCCATGGAATGTCACAGTGGATGAAGACAATGACCAATACTTTATGACTGATGAAGGGAATGGTCAAGTTGTGGTGAGTTCTGGACAAAGCAAGATTTTAAACTGTTTTGGACGCAAAGAAGGAATTGATCCAACCGGTATCTGCTTGAGTCCTGATGGTTTTATATTCATTGGTGACTGGAATGGATATGTGAGAAAATATAATAAATCTGGTGAACACATTGCAAGAACTGAAAAAGGTCAAGTCAGACATCCCTGGGGTCTGATTGTGAATAAGAAATGTATTTTTGTATCAGATGAAGGCAGGAAATGTGTTCATGTTTTGAATCACCAGATGCAAAGTATAAGAGACATTGGCAAGGGACACTTAGAGTGGCCCTATGGTTTGTGTTTTGATCACCAACAAGATGGCATATATGTTTGTGATTACTATGGGGATAGAGTGGTTCACTTCAATTGTGATGGAGAAATTCTCAGCTATATAGGTCAAGGTCAGTTAGAGAGACCCCGTTACATTGCACTGTGTAATGACAATCCCTGCAGATTAGTTGTAACACAGTATAGCTGTGTTAAACTACTGTACATATGAGCAGACATGACACCACATAATGTCAACTCTGCAGGGATATCTCTAGTGAAAATCTACAAATTTTCTGACAAATTTTACACAACACATTGCAACTGGCAGGCTGTAAATGTGTACTTTTTGCTGTCGTTTCAGAAATTTGCATTGGATCAAACATCAACGTTTAGGCTGTAAATGTGTATTTTTTGCTGTCGTAAAAAAGTGTCGTTTCAAAAATTTGCATATTTAATGGTAATTTTGGATCAAACATCAACGTTTCACCTGGACTGTTTTATCAAACTGTCTTGTAACATGCAGTCAATAATATTTTTATATTTTTGTATATTTTTAGACAGCAGCCTGTTGCAATATTTTGTGAAATATTTGTCAGAATAATTTTTTGACTTTCACAGATGTGTGCATGAGTGTACAGAAACATACATAGAAGCAGACATGACAATATAACATGTCAAGTCTGCAGGTATATTTCTGGTGAAAATCAACAACTTTCCAGACTAGTTTTACACAACACGATGGTACGGATGGGCTGAAAATGTTGAATGCTTGCTATAAAATTTGAAGTTTTATGTTTTTTCGATCAATTTTGGATCAAACACATGCACTTTTCCTTCATATGACTAAAATAATTGGTGATGATGTGAAAAATACACAAATTTTCACATTTTCGTGTTTTTGACGATAAATCCGGTAGCAGATTTCACATCGTTCGTTACACAGACAGCCCGTTGCACCGTGTTGGCAGAAACCTCTCCGAAAAATTGACGATTTTTCACAGAGATGTGTGTGCAAAAACATACCTGGACATTCCAGTGACTTTGTTGTATGTAGCGACGCCTTGATCACTTCAAAGCGAGTATAATATCCGCAGTTTTCATGGATTTCATGGGGAGCACGGACAGCGACCATGTACACAGGTCGCCATGTTTCAACTGAATGGCCAGTTCAACTGAATTCGAGTTCGACATAGTATCGCAAGAGGGCGCTATGACCAATAACGCTATCAGAGACTATTTTGCGTCCATTCGACATGTAGATTTGACTTTGTTTGCCAATTTTGTTAGAATAAATTGATCTTCTTCAAAAAGAAGAACATTTTGGCAAATATATTGCCCAATTTGCATTATAACATTGTAGCTGCTCTTTATGGGAACATAAAATTTACTCTACAATCCAATATTATGAAACTCAAATGCTATCTGTCTTTAAGCTTATGGATGAATACAGTATACTTTATTTTTGAGATGAAGAACAAAGTCAATGATTTTGTTTCTATGGTTTCAAGCCTGGTAAGACTGGAATAAAAGGAAACGCTTAACTATTATAGCCGGGTTTGGGTCGGCAAATTCTTCTTGTACCGCCGTCAAAATAATAGAACCCCCTTTTTACTCGAAAAAGCGAAAACATATGACCCACCAAGAATATTATTATAGTAATTTTTGACAGCCCCAACATCATTTCTAAATAAAATTTATGTACTTTGATATTTCAGTATTTTTTTCTTTTTGTACACCTACAATAACTCTATATGTTGACATTTTTTCGGTATTCTTGTTCTATGTATCAACTACATTTTTTTGTTCTACTTTCTATAGCGTTTTGATATACCCAGTATTGTCAATTAAACTTGTCAGTGTGCCATGTGCATTAATTGTTATTGTTTAAAACTAAAATTCAAGTCTGGAATGAAGTTGATCACCAATACTAACTTCGCAGGACACAGATATACAGTCGATGTCAACAAGCTTAGTACTGGGTATTTCAATACGCTGTTGGAAGTACACCCTAGAATCCACTGCTGATACATGCAACGAAAACCTGAAAACCAAAACTTATACTGGGCCTTTATATACACAGAGCATTATTTGGTTTTGAATCACATTTGGATATATTATTTGCAGTTTATTTTAATCTAAAATTAAGTAAAATTGTGAATAACATACATAGATGTACAAAAGTAAAAGTTGTTGGCTAAGCCGTATCTCATTTTAAACACTTCCCAAATTGTCATAAGAAAGCTTTTGATATTGAAAGTTCAAGTACATACAGTGTACTTACTGTACTTTTATACCAGCATGGATTATTATATGTGTCAACTATTGTATGTTTTATGTCATATGGCTTCTAGTGTATAGTGTTTACGCAAAGCTATGTCTCATAGGTTAACACTTCCCAATTCTTTATTTGAAGGCTGTTGAAATTGAAACTTCATATAAATATAATACAATATATGTATTATTCAAATTGATCTTATTTTGATACAGAACCATCATGAATTACAAATAACTCGAGTTGTGTCAAGTATCATTATGTTTTCTGTTTATATATGGGTCCTTGCATAAGGTATATGCTAAACCATGCCTTATAGCTTGCATCTTAATTTAGCTACAGCATGACAATAACCTACTTTTGCCACGTGCACTCTGCTGGTAATAATTGTCATGCAAACCTGTATAGACTTGCCAAGTCGAGAAATTGATAAGACAGAAAACATATGTACTTGTATTTGACCACAGTGTACTGACTTCAGACACACGGAGAATTACCTTTTATTTCTTGGAATGTTTTTATTCACCGAAACATTGTTTTTAGACAGGATGGAATTGTATTTGTTTACTTTGCTGCCTATTTAGAGCTACGTAGATTTGACTTTTTATCTTATAAATGCTGGAATAAATTCATCTTTCAAAGTAAAGAATATTTTGTATAGTGCAGATCTTGCAGTCGAAGGTCATAGTGCCCGTGGATTCTGTCGAAGTTATCTTTGTTGTAAAATGTGTTTTAGGGATTGTTTAGGTTTTTTGTAACTAGTGAATATGTAATATTTGGAAAACTAGGATTTCTACCCGTCATCGATGAATATTTCATTTTGATGAACTGCCAAACTATGAAAGTGGCAAAAAGGTACACCTTTTACTTCCTGGAATGTTTTTCACTGAAACATTGTTTTCGACAGTGTGGCATTGTACTTGCTTACTTTACTGCCTGTTTTGAGTTGTGTAGATTTGACTTTCTATCTTATAAGTACTCTAATCATCTTTCAAAGTACAGAATATTTTGTATGGTGCGCGTATAGAAGGGAATGAAGTCCATTCCTGGTTGCGCAGTGAACGCCGAGTACTTAACAATTAAGAGACTGTTTATGCAAAGAAATATAAGAGACTGTTTATGCAAAGAAATATTAGTATATGAAGTTAAGAGACTGTTTATGCAAAGAAATATTAGTATATGAAGTATGTATATAAAGTTTTTACAAATATAGTGTAAACGTCTTCCATTCGAAAAATTCAGTACAAAGTGGAGAAATAATGTAATGAAACTACTATTATATCAGATCCGTTGTGGAAGTTTTGAGATTATTTGACACATAATGTAATGTCCGTTGAAATTTCTGTTTCGGATTCTATACTGTGGTTTCTATCGAGTGTTGAGAGAAATAAAACAGCAGAATATTAATCTTCATGATTCATTCCATGAATTTTATTTGTTTGTATTCCAATAATGTCGATGAAAGTCCACTTTTATATTTCTGTGCTGTGCTGTGCTTTTATATTTCGAAGCTGCTTTTCACTATATAACATGAGGAAAGCGTATATGAAAGAAGATGTGTCTCTCTTGATCATCAAATAGTTTTAATTCTCATCACGTCAGTCCATTTATGTCCCATTTCGATATTCCTTATCTAACCCATCTAAACGTAAATATCGCTACTCACATTGAGTAGTGATACTGGCGTTGCATCTTGAATATACGGCTAGTTTTCAATCGGATTCGAGCCCACAACATACGGCATCAGTCGCCTAGCTGAGAGGCCATAGACAGAACCTCTCGGCTAAATCTCCACTCCCAAAAAAGAGTGGTTCAATAGCCGGCTAAGTTGTTACATTTTCTGACAACACGTTGTAGAGTTCATGAAGCACTCACGCACGCATGCTCACTATCATACATCGCACATACACACTTTATGGAAGCGAAGAAACGAACTTCATCGCTTTAACTGGGCGAACGATAACCTCGGGGACAATTCTGTCCACCAGCAGTGTTACCAACCCAGGTTAGAAAATACGGCTAGTTTTCAATCGGATTCGAACCCACAACATACGGCATCAGTCGCCTAGCTGAGAGGCCATAGACAGAACCGCTCGGCTAAATCTCCACTCCCAAAAAAGAGTGGTTCAATAGCCGGCTAAGTTGTTACATTTTTCTGACTGAGACCGCTCAACACGTTGTAGAGTTCATGAAGCACTCACACACGCATGCTCACTATCATACATCGCACATACACACTTTATGGAAGCGAAGAAACCAATTTCATCGCTTTAACTGGGCGAACGATAACCTCGGGGACAATTCTGTCCACCAGCAGTGTTACCAACCCAGGTTAGAAAATACGGCTAGTTTTCAATCGGATTGAAAATGTTGAATGTATTTGTTTAATTATTTAGTTAAATTCTTCTTCAATTGTTTTCTCTTCCATTTATCAATTTGTTAGGTTTTATTTGATTGCTATTTTGTACGTTTGTTTATTTTAGTTTATTTATTTGTATGTTTATTGATTTATCTCTTGTAATTATACAATGTATATATGTATTTATGTATGTTTGTTTGTTTGTTTGTTTATCCTAGCTTCCCTTTCGTACCTCCATGACCTATGATGATACCTGTCGGCAGGGTATAGGATCAACATAGCGCCGATAAATTTCCCTGTGTAATGGAATGAGATCTAGAGTTCCTTTTCATTTAGACAAAAAAAAAATAAAATTTACTTGAGTTCCTTTTGTTTGATAAAGCGCCTGTATTAGCGCCTGAAATGGTTTGCTTTCTGTCAATGTCCGTCCACGGGTGAAGGAACGGAGGCGCATAGTATAGCGCCCTCAACGTTACAATGCCAGTAAAAATATTTGCGTCTTCTCTATACTCTCTTTCTACTAAATTCATTAGTTCCATTCCATTCATTGATTAATGATGGATCAGGTAGGCAGAGGTGGCAGTTTTATTACAGACAAGTAGCGGAAAGTATAGTACACATTATACAAGGAAGTGGAAGCGAGGGAAATGAAATACCCGCATCACCTGGAGAGTGCATGCCGCCCAGGAAAAACCAGAGGCAAGACCCTAAGATAAGGGAAATTCTCTGGAAATCTGTGTCCGAAAGCAATGCATAAAACAGAATGGAGGGGTTGTGACGAACTTCACCACTTTCCTTCATTCCTTCATTATATATGCCAGCAAAAATAAACACTTTTATTTTGTATGCTAACTTGTCTGTAGGCTGTATTCCCACACGACCAAATGAGGAAACCGTAACGTGCAAAGGTATGTAGGAGAGTGCGTAGGTATGAAAAGGAGTAAACTTTTTTTCATATATTTTTGTAATTGTGCCGGTGTTGTCGATTACGCATCCATTTTACTTCAAGTGTGGAATGTTCATTACATATCACGAACATGTGGTGACGTAGAGTTTGAAAATTGACAAAATTGAACAGTCAAGAACGTCTATTTCAAATAAAGTTGTCTCCATCCTATACATACACAATAGCGAAAATTGGGAATGTAATCATTGTAGCCGGCGAATGTGTGTCTTCTTTTATTTTACGATGATGAAAACGACCTTACCATTATAAAATAGTAAATGCAGACACTGTGAAAACGTGGTTTATGTAAATTTAATTGCGAAATTCCAACATTCGGGGACTTTACAAGTCAATACTGAAATTGCTAGCATGAAATTCATTTATTGGGACACAGACCCAGAACACCTTCTCTAAATAAAACTTCTTATTAAGGAATAAATCTAACATATCTATTTACAAATCAAACAGGAGGTCACATAATTTAAACATTTTCAAATTGAGATATTCACCCAGTCTATCATTCTCTACCCTATTGCTTCTTGCGTTCTTAACAGGCTACAGGTATAAATATCATCGCTACAACTTTGTGCATGGGAAATGAACTGAGATATAAATCAGCCCCTAATCCAGACACATTGATGATTGACTAATTAATTCAATGGTTTCTTTTACTGTGTTATGGTTTGTGTCACTGTATTTTCAATGCAAGCAGGAAGGACATGTCTGGATGGTACCCTATGGTTCCAATGTCAAACGATGCTTTTAATGATCACCGGTATAGTATAACGACGATAACCAGATTTTGATAAGGGCATTTTTTGCTTCAAAACTCATGGACAGACTTTGTTAAAATGAAATGTAAAGTTATCAGTATACAGAAATGTCAGTTGTATTGTCAAAGAAAATAACTTAAGAAGTCATGAACAATAGAATGTTTGTAATTTGTACAGGATATCTCTTTAAATATTTTAAAGTCATCTTCACATGCATTTACGCTGATAATAAATACCTCCATAACTGACACTTGCCGGAGATATTACAGTCATACTTTGATTTACAGCAGTAAAACAATAATGATCTAGTTAAAGTACATGTATATCCCTTCAGGGTTCCATCCACAATGCTATTGTAAGCTTAAGTAAGAAGGAACGTGTGTTGCCTTGCCTCAATGACGAAGGACCTTTAGAATTATTGTAGGGATTTGAAATGCATTGCATTCACAGAAAATGTCCGTTTTATCATGACCTGTTTTGATTTTGTGGGTGAAAATGTATTAAGCGCACTAACCGTCCACAACTAACTACTTAGAATGGTTCTTAAGAGATCATCGTCTTCATTACTACAGCTAGAATTTATATGTGCCGTTAATCAAACTCTTTTTGAAGTATCTACTTTCCATGAGCTAGTATAGTGCACCAAATTTGGATTGTTATGACGTCCTCGGGTAAAACGACGAAATGTCTGGTAATTCAGAGGTTTTCTGGTTTGCTTCAAGTGACTTGGCTCTATGATCACACTTTTTCAGACAGATTTATTATTATAATAAATATGTGTTATCATTTCAGGTGAATCCAGATGAAGTTTTTTTTCAGCAAAGATCGACATTCAACCTCGTCCTGCAAGTTTCTTGTCCTTGACGATGGATTGTGATAACGCTGCATCATCCGTCCCGGTTGCTGACTTCCTTGCAAAAACGCACTGTGACGTCGACCCAGCTTCGAAAGGTGATAGGGTAGTTAAAGGCACAGAGGTGAGGGATACAAATACGAATGTACGTATGGTACAAATTCGATATACCTGTTGAAATATCATCCTATATCCTTGGTCGATCACGACGATTAATGGAGTTTCCGATGCACACTATCACTATGGCCGCTCTAACTTTCAGGCAGACTAACAAAATATGTTGTAATACGCCACGATACAAAGGTGAGGGAGAGAAAACTTAGTGTACTCGGTACAGAATTGAAGACTACCTGTAATTTAGATACGTTTTGAAGTATCCACTTTCCATAAGTTTATATTATTCACAAAATTTGGATAGTTATCACGCCCTTGCGCAAAATTACAAAATCGCTAGATATACAAAGATCCTCCGGTTTGTTTTTCTTACGTAGGTGTATGGTCACACCTTTTTCACATGTACTTATTTATGACTGCCATAAATAAATGTTATTATTTTCAGGGGAATGCCAATAAAGCTTCTTTAGCGAATGCCGACATTCAACTTCATCCAGCAAAACCATTGTCAGTTGTCGACCATGGATTGCAGTGGCTCTGAGCCACTCGTCCTAGTTCCTGACATCCAGGCATAAACGGACTTTACCTTTGCTTCGAAAGGTGATATGGTTTTCAAAGACGCAAAGGTGAGGGCCACAAAGGCGACGGTAAGAAGAACAAATACTCATTGACAATTACTGGTTAAAAAATGCCACCAACATCGGTCGATCATGACCAACGTTTGAATGGGCGCAGTTTACTATCGCTATCACTGCTCTACCTGTCAGTACATTTTGTGGTGTACTCTTTCCATAACAAAAAGCAAATTCATGAAATTGCGTCGTTATTCTGTCAACAGGCACAGCAACGAATGTTTACTAAAATACGGGAGAGTTTTTCAATGCTTATGCCTGCAACGATAGTGAACTACTATTTTGAACAAAAAAGTTGAAAATTGAATATGTTGTCTTAGGGAGAGTAAGCTTTCCCGAAACTTATGCTTCGACGATAAAATTGTAATCGAGGTCTACTTTACTTAGTTTACACACCAGTGTCGGGTTTGGGCATGCACCCAGGTATGAGTTATTTGCCCCATGTGTAAGGATTCATATATAGGCTCTGCGCAAGGGTGGATGTAGAAGTTGAAAGCGTTGTAGTGCCTAGCTGCTCGCCTGGTAGCAGGCAATTTCATGAGAATATCCAACACAGAAATCAAATACTAGAATCACAAAGACGTCAATAAAAATAAAAGAGAACATAAAACTAGGATGAAAAAATATTGTACAAATTGTTTTGAATGATTCATTCCATACTCAGTCATTTATTCACTCAATACAATTATTTTGCCGCTTTCCACCAAAGTTCTTCAAAATTGATTCAAATTTCAAGGAATTATCGCGTCTTCTTCAGTTTTCATTTCTGGCAATTGTTGTATATGGCTTTCTTTTCATTCAACGTCGAAGGAAGAAGAAGATTTTTCAAATTCATACTTCTACGCATACGTCCCCTCTAAATCCCCGTAATATATGCAGCGAAACCCGACAAGCTGACCAGCTGAACGTGATTGTCTAAAGCAGGTCCCAGCTATAGACTAAACCGCGTGTTCAATACCGAAATCGATCTTTAAAAATATAATTATTTTAAAGTATTTATTCTCTATTTTATAAAGCCAGTAATAATTATTATTATTATTATTATTATTATTATTATTATTATTATTGTTATTACAAGTTTAGGGGCTATAAGTATTATATAGAAATCTAATAACAGTTCATTGAAGCTGTGGGAATTCTGAAAAAGAGGTGTTGTTTATTTTAATTTTGTCAATAGGGGAGACATTTAATTGTCGTACGTATATTCTCTCCGCCCACTTAGGTGTTCCTTTTGACATCACTACCCTTATGAATATTCATATACTTGCAAAAACTGACAGTCGCTGTGTCTGGCAGCGCGTGCTCACAGCTAGCTGCTGAGCTGCACAGCGTAGCCTTCGAATGCAGGCCCATCGTGGCAGTCGTGGGCGTGCACAAAACAAGGCACAGCGACTGTGCAGAGTCATGCCATTGTAATTGGCCTTGTAAACGTATCTTCAGCGTGGCATTTGGAGTTGTGGCGAAAACCATAAACCCTCTCCCTATGCTGACGTTGCTGGTTTTATTTTGTCATGTGCATTAAATGTAAGCAATCAAGGAAGTTTTGGGATGGAAATAGAGCAAAGGCATGAGTTTCGCGAGATCCGTGCTACAAATATAACTTTACGCATGCGCATTCGTTTGCCAGTGTAGTCTGCCAATTGAGCATGCGCAATTGAGTGAACGTGCGCGTGAGTGTAGTCTGCACTACGTCTCCTGCTATAATCATGTCGTTCAGCTTTGCATGTTGACAGAAACTGGAATTACTGCAGAGAATACCTTTCAGGACATCACATGTGAGTCTGTAAGGTAACAAGTAGGACGTTTAGGAAATCCTTTCAGAAAGTTCACCCTGCCTGTGGCCATTTTGTGGAGTATAAGCTTATAGTTATACATACCTGGAGCGTATACAATTTTACTGTACAGTGTACATATTATAGAAATAACGGGCGACACGCTGACCATTAACGTTCATTTGTGGGCAAGGGCGAGAGGAAAGCCAAAAATTAACGGGCGAGGCTAGCCGAGCCCATTAATTTGGCTTTCCTCGAGCCCGCGCCCACAAATAAACATTAATGGTCAGAGCTGAGTCTGTTATATCCATTATATTATCAGCGAACCCAAGAAAACCGTCAAAATTTCCGAAAATTTCAGGAGGGAACGACAACTGGGCCCCAGAAACTGAGCAATACGCGACGCACTGTCACGTGCGCTGTAAAAATTGGCATATCCGGAGAAAGTATCTCAACTTGACCTACAAGTGCTCCATTTTATTTTGTGATTGATTATGATTTATGTTTCAGCTGTACAGTTACGATACTTTGAGTTGTTAATCTTATTATTCATATTCATGGGCATGTAAACGAACCATTACTGTGTATTTGTGGTCAGTCACGTGGTTCAGCTCGACCAATCAAAATGCAACGGGCAGGGCATGGTCATATAATACCGGATAATATGCGATGGAATTTTGCGTTTCACGTCGTTCAATCATTCAGATGGAAAAGCTGCCCTTCTCCAAACTTTGAAAGAAAACAGAGTGACAGATTTGGAATGCTAACTCTTGTATATCAAGAATGACGTAATTTAATGAGAAGACATTTGTATTCGAGCACGGCTACGGTTTTTGATTCGAGAACTCTCATCATGGACCGTGGTTGTATTCAACAATCGAGAGGGCTAGGGTGAGTCGAACTTTTTCCTATGTCCATGTAGCACTTGTGCAAAAATAAGCGAATCCACAGGCCTGTGGCGAATCAATAAATGCGTTTTTCACCAAGCTGAAAGGTTGAAAGATCCGTCCGTCACTTTGGGACGAGGTAGATAAATGCAGTCAACCCAGCTGGGCACATAATGTGACTTTGTTCTGGAAATAACAAAGACGACCGGCCGTGCGGTGGAACTTTGCAACAAAGTTTCAATATCTGAACTGACGTACTTGAATGACAGGCACAGGAAACGATTGCCAATAAAAATGCATTCTTGTTGCATTTTGATAATAATGTATCAATCACAATGACACAGAAATTATGCCTCCTCCCGGCAGAAGGGCCATGGCCAATTTTTAGCCCTGCTACAGTATGTCTCAGTGCTGAAAAGGCCATGTTGATGTCAGGTTGTCATGGCAACTTTTAAAATTTGCATACAACTCGGGTTGTTGATAGGTCACAAAACTTTTGAGTCCCACTGTCGTCCATTATACCTGTTTCCTTTGGTATTAAAGGTGTGCAAGTGTACACATCAAAAGACTACAAAATTCACTTCATGGGCAGAATCTCGTAAAATAGCCTTTTCTTGTCTGGTTAACGAGAAAAGATACCCCTGATCTAAAATATGCATGGTTTTAAAGAAAAAGCTGTGGTTACCTAAATGGTTACCATGGCAACATGAAACAAAAATGAACATGGAGTTCATGCTGTGATAAATACACTTAGGAGAGCATTTGCATAGTAACTGAGATTACTTTTAATGGAATTTGGAAAAACTTTGAAATTTAAAAACGCAAATAGGTTACTATGGAAACACTGGGCAGTAAAAATGGATATCATGTTTTGTCTTTCTAACCCAAAATAACCCTTTGGTATAATATTTCTGTTGATTACTGGATTTTTACATTGGATATTTGGTCTGTCTAACCCAAAATATCCCTTTGATATAACATATTCTGTTGGTTACCGGATTTTAGGTGGAATCTTTGAAAAACTGGTAATTTTTACTGCTGAATGGTTACCATGGAAACATCTCACATTAAAGTGAGTGGTTTTTTTGGTGTGCTAACAAGAAAAATCCTTATTATCAATTTTTTAAATCAATCAATAGTTCTTTAATAGGAATTAGGGAAAAAGTAACATTTTCAACCCCAAAATGGTTTCCATGGCAACTCAAAACATTAAGATCAGTCTTTTTTTGTGTGTTCTCTGACTCGAACTCCCCCACTAGGTAATTTTCATATCAATCAAAGTTACTTTTCATGGGATATTAGAAAAACTGAAATTTCCAACCCCTAAAATGGTTACCATGGAAACATGGGGGCAGTGAAATCGATATAACATTTGGTCTTTTCGACCCAAAATACCCTTATGGTGAAATTTTCTTGGAAATTGAACCTATTATTATTCGCATTATTATTTCTATATAATACTTATATTAATTATTATTATTATTATTATTATTATTATTATTATTATTATTATTATTATTATTATTTTATTATAAAGCCTTCAAAAGAAGAGAAATACAAAAACTAATACAATGACAATTTAAAAATCAGGTATTAAATGAAAACACTCTGTACAAGACAAAAAAAATTCCAAGTTTAAAATGGTCTTAATAACATATTAAGAAGATGACGACTGTATAAATCTTTTGCAAGTAACAACTGGCGAATACTGTCAGTCAGCCCATCTGGCCTTGAAGATGTATTCATATTTTTAAGGATCGATTGAGAATATCGCTTCTCAAATATATTCCGCATAAGTGAAATACCATTTCTGACACAAATTCTATTAACACGTGATACTAAATCAGTGTGACCCTGCAATTCACCACACAAATGCATATTCAAAAGATGCAGGTAGAAACAACGTGCACGAGATTTATTGCTGAAGATGGATTTCATCAAATCAAGGGAACTGATTTCAATTTTCAATATTAAGTAATATTACTGAATTTTCAGGTTTCCTTCAAGTTTCATAAAATTAACTCAATCTGAAGGAGTCACATCGTTTCTAATTGCCATGTCTCGTCCGTTTGCCATTTGACAGTTTTTGAATGACATCGTGAAAAAAAACCCACTTCGGGTAAAACATATGAAGTATTAAGTATTAACAAACGGTTCGTCACACATCGCTAATGAATGTTTCAACTTGTCTGTGACGATAATTTTTGAATTCAGCAGGTTTGAAAGAAATCGTTCCAGGCATCTTTGAGAAATTTTCCGTTATGAGGTAGCCGTCACACTTTACGGCCTGGGGGTTGGGGGCTTCTGGGGAAGTCACTCAAAAAAATCAAAGCTATAAGGAGGCGTGGCTCAAAATGTGGAGAGAAAGAAGAGCGTTTACTCAATTTTTGATGCAAAGCAGCTTTCAGCTCTCAGATTTCACCATTGCACATATAAACGTCATTAAATTTTCGATACGAGAGGAGGGTGTCCCCCTTGCTCTCCCCTTGGGGTGTTCTAACAGTTTCAAAAGTAAAAATCGAATTGAGAAACAAGGCTCACATTGCACCAGACTGCATCATTGCAGACAAAAATGTCTCAAAGTTGTAACAGAAATGAACTGTTGTGAATTCATCCATTATTATCACAGAAACATATAATTTAATTGACTTTTAATTCAATAACCATTTTGAACCATACCGTATTCAGATTTTTCATTAGAAACCGGCAGTGGGAGAAATTTCACAACTGGCTAGTTTTAAAACAAACAATGAATGGATTAAAAGCATACTGACTCTGGCTGATGGTCCTCTAATATCGTTTACAGAAATGTAAGATTTAGCAAATGACACAAGAAGGTCTCAGATTTTCCATTCCAATTTATTCTGTGGTCTTCAATCTCTAGCACAAATTTGTATTGTCATTCTTTGGTTGTTGAATTTTGTGATTCAAACACTGATCATGCAAAATAAAGTAATAAAAATATCAGAGTTCAATGTCATTTTCAAAATTTTATCAAATGCAAAACAAATAAAAAGACCTCTAAGATTGCACCATTACACACATCAATTTCTCAAAATTCTCGATACGAGAGGCGGAACCCCTTCTCGTGATTTTCTCGGTCCCTTAGGGTGTTCTAACAATTTTACTGAATAAAGAAATTCAAAACACCTCAGATTGCACAAGACTGCATCGTTGCACACAGATAGTGGACACCCTCTCTGACACTAAATTCCCCCTCAGCCTCTCGCATGTTCTCTCCCCCTCCCCCGTACTTTCAAATTATGCCAAGTCAGATAACTTAGTGAAAACCCTGTCGTAGTACTGTCACAACTCTATTCCTACTTCACTCTGTGTTTTACTGGGAAATCGCCTCAAGCTGTCTGTTGCGAACAGTATTCGTATATTGTCCAGTCCTTACGTCAGAGGTACCACGGGACCGTAATACTTTGTGTAATTGAAGACGAACACGCTGGTAGAATTGAGATGGATGGCTTTATTTACTGCACGGGAACTCAGCCCGAGTTACAACTTAAACTCTCTCATCATCGTCTCCTCATCGTCTCTCATCGTCCCTCCCTGAATGAATGTCATTTCTCATTTAACACAATTTTAAGCTTACTCTCTTACGTAATCTACCTTTACTCAAACGGTAATACACAATGTATTCTATTGACACACCATCTCGTGATACATAAAATGCTGACTCTTCATGATATGTTGACTCTGCAAACTTACAGTCATTGTCGGCACTTTTATTGCCACCTGGATTGTCACCTTGAAACATCACGCGTCGTACATGTGTACAATCACGTCACATTCTTAAATTAAAGATGCTGACGTGTAAAATGCTGACATGGGAGATATTACAGCACAAATCAATATCATAAAACCCTGTTTGTGTCACTCGGTACTAGGTAGAAAATATACGTTCGATGTGAGAAATTTAAGACTTTGACAGTTGCTATCGAAATTAAACAATAAACTATATGGTTTGATACTGGTTATAACGTAAGCTTTTATATCCATATTTTGTTGTGACTTTGAATTTCATTTTGTTGGTTTCACCTTTTCCAATCGTCATGAGATAACCGATGATAATCTAGCAGGGTACCAATCTGATTAAAATCAGATGTAGATCTAGAGTACGGCGACGTCTACTTTGCGTACGCGGTATTCTCTTGTAGTGAGAAGCGACAGCAAGAGAATACCGCGTACGCAAAGTAGACGTCGCCATACTCTACATCTGATTTTAATCAGATTGGCAGGGTACACGAGGATCGATTTGAAAAGTCTTTACCATTGCTGTATTCAACTTTTGTAAATTTTACAAATACATGTATTGATATTGAACTTTTCTAAAATTTCTGTGTTAGAGAGAGGTTTACTCAAATTCATCATGGTTTGCGGGGATAGTAGGGGTACTCGACATTTCAGTTTCCAAAAAAACATCCCCAAGGCCTTAAATAATGACGGCTCCCTAAGGGACGGACGGACACGACCAAATCTGTAAGTTCCCGAACTTTGTACGTGGGGAGTAATAAAAGCAAGCTAAACTGTCCAATCAGGCGTCTGCTTCTAACGGCTTTGGCAATTTTTAATATGAATACGTAGGCCTAAGCTGTAAGAAAACGGTTTAAGTCATTCTGAAATCATTTTCATTCAGAATCCGAAAACGTACCTTGTAGCATCTGACGATCCCGACCCCCTCACCCTACGTTTCAATATGTGTACTACAAAATGAATACATTTCATACCTTTTCATTATTTTTCTTGATGTCGGCCTGATAATAAACGAGACGTCAATATAGAGGGTATATAGAGGGCGCACGTCGAAATGCGGAAGTACTTGCCTGGTGACCTTTCCAAAATTTTCCCCCATGACATGACAGTCTCCGGGGAATGGACCGTACTGTCCAAGTTATTTACCTCGGCGATCGTGTGGATAGAAGCGGCCAAGACCAGTCATACCCTCTGCAGTAACTGTGACGAAGCGGGCACGACTACCACCTTTCCCTCCTTCGTTCTGGAATCTTAGGTTTTGGTCTGGAAGTCAAGGATTATTTTAGTTACGCGGCTGCGGTGTTTCACAGCCACGCGTCAGCACTTTCGGCATGTTCGACATCACCTTCAAACAGACAGTCGATCGACATCGCTAGTGTGGACATTGACTGTGTTATGAGAGAGAACACGAAATTTAGGGTTCCAGTGTGAAAATCGAAGGCAGCGATAGATCTCCAGAAGTACTGTACCGATGAACTAGAAGTAAATGGAAGGTTGGCTTGAAAATTACTTCATTGCAGATCGAAATCCACAGGAGTCGTCAGTGCTGCAGTCTTACTAAACATCGATGCCCAGGCAGGTGAATGCCTTGGTACTCCTACTAGAGTCTTGCCCAGGAAATCTTGTCCCATTCGAAGACGTGATTTGAGGATTTCTATGCAGAGCCAGCAGTGAAATCGTTACGTTCAGGTAAAGCTATTTTATTATTTTAGGCCAAGGGTGTCTTCGTACATACAGTCGCTTGTAGTTCGCTATGTACACTGCGATGTATGGTACATCATATAATGATGTTTGACATCCTAATAAACACATTACACATGGCATTTGCAAATAGGTGGACGTTATGTCATCATATAAACATTACATAATCATCTGTTAATGGCAGCTAACCCTACACAAACAACATCTGATCATAAATTGACACTCTTATAATATAAGAAGGCACCAAATCATCTAATAAAATATCCTTATATGAATTGTCATTACCTAATCATATATTGAAATTAAGTTACAAAATATAGGCCTTATCTCAAAGTACATTACGTAATTACACTTGGCGAAATGATTGATATTTGGTCAGTATATTTACGTATATTGACGTATATTGAACAAAAAATAATTGTATACGTTACGCATATCTTTGTATAATGTATAAAAAATCAGTACATTGATATACATATGGTATTACCCAGTTTTCACAAGAATATGTGACAGGGGAGAATTCTAAGTACAGGGGAGAACACACAAGAGGCTGAGGGGAAGTGCCGAAGGGGTGCTCCTTCTCTTATATGGACAATTTTGAGAAATTATGTGTACAATTGTGCAGTCTGGTGCAATCTGAGAAGCATATACAATTTTTTCCCTGAGTAAAATTGTTTAAAAGCAACACTTTGATTGATTTACAGTCTTTCTGTTTTCAACAGCTTTCAAATGTACAGTATTATGTTAAAACACCATATGGAATATGTTTTGTTTCATTAATTTTAACCATCTTGACCTGGTGGTGAAATATGGACTTGGAAGGAAAAGGGTTAAACTGATGTTACTTCACTGGCCAATAATCCAAAATTCGTTCCGATTGTATTTCATATGGAAAATCAGCTCTATACTTTTTTCCACCACTATGATGATTTCTCTCAGTGAACGTAGTTTTTCAAAAAAACCCCAACCAACTCCTTGACATGAAACCAACACAATCTTACGTCATGGGGAATGTATCATCAGCAATGACTTGTTTCATCAAATAGCTCAGGTACAACCTTGCACTGACAGAACATTTGGTATCAAATTGTACACTGACAATTGCCCCTTTCCAACAAACACACATAAGAACTTGAACATGATTATTCCATATGTGTGCTTATATTTCAGAATATTCAAAGATTCCCTTGGTAAAGAAGTCTTTTTACAGCAAGTTCAAGCATCAAGACGAGATGAACTAAGACAGAGATAGACAGCCATATGGAGGAAATGCAGTTCATCCGTAAAGTGTGTGGTACAGCGTTTTTGAATGATGGAGAACTAGCAGGCAATATCAGGACATCAACAGCTGTTCATCCTCCAAATGTGTGGTAAAGGCTTTTGCTCATGAATGGTGGCTCAAAATTCATGAGGACACATACAGATCAAAAGCCTTTGACCTCAGAGTGAGTAGAAAAATTTTGCACATAATGGAGATCTCAAAATTCAAATGAGGACACATACAAATGAAAAGATTTTTGTCTACAAAGTGTGTGTGGTAAGAGGTTTGTTCACAAACTAACTCTCATATACGAATACATACAGATGAAAAGACATTTAAGTCAAAATGTGAGTATAGGTTATGCACATAGTAGAGAAGTCAAAGTCAATATGAGCATGTATACGAAAGAAGAGCTGCTCATCTGCCAAGTGTGTAGTAACAGCTTTGGTCAAAATAGAGCTCTCCAAATTCATATGCGGACACATAAAAGTGAAAGGCCTTTTGTCTGCAACGTGTGTAGTAAGGGCTTTGCTCACAATGGAACTCTCAAAGTTCATATGCCGAAAAATGAAAAGCCTTTTATCTGCAAGGTGTGTGGTAAGGGATTTGCTCAGAATGGAACTCTCAAAATTCATATGAGGACACATACAAATGAAAAGCCTTTTGTCTGCAAAGTGTGTGGAAAGGGCTTTTCTCAGAATGGAACTCTCAAAATTCATATGAGGACACATACAAATGAAAAGCCTTTTGTCTGCAAAGTGTGTAGAAAGGGCTTTTCTCAGAATGGAACTCTCAAAATTCATATGACGACACATACAAATGAAAAGCCTTTTGTCTGCAAAGTGTGTGGTAAGGGATTTGCTGTGAATGGACAACTCAAACCTCACATGAGGACACATACAAATGAAAAGCCGTTTGTCTGCAAAGTGTGTGGGAAGGATTTTGCTCAAAATGAACATCTTAAAATTCATATGAGGACACATACGAATGAAAAACCCTTTGTCTGCCAAGGTTGTGGTAAGGGCTTTTCTCAGAATGGAACTCTCAAAGTCCATATGAGGACACACACGAATGAAAAGCCTTTTGTCGGCCAAGTGTGTGGTAAGGGTTTTGCTCACAATGCAACTCTCAAAATTCATATGAGGACACACACAAATGAAAAGCCTTAGGTCTGCAAAGTGTGTGGTAAGGATTTTGCCAAGAATGGACAGCTCAAAATTGATATGAGGACACACAAATGAAAAGCCTTTTGTCTGCCAAGTGTGTTGTAAGGGATTTGCTGAGAATGGAACCCTCTTAATCCATATGAGAACATATACAAATGAAAAGCCTTAGGTCTGCAATGTGTGTGGTAAGGGCTTTGCGCAAAATGGACATCTGAGAGATGTGTGATGAGGGCTTTATTCAGACAGACTTTAAAACTACACATGGGCATACATACAAATGAAGACCTTTATGTCTGCAAAGTATGTGGTAAGAGCCTGGCATAGAATGGACATCTTAGAAGTGTATGGTAATTGCTTTTTTTCAGATTGAAAATCTAAAAATCAACATGGGCACACATACAAATTTAAAGCCTTATGTTATAAAAATTGAGTTTTAAGCACTCTGCTTGGAATTGATGTCTGTTATTTTTCCTGAGGACACATATACCGGTAAATTAAAAGCCTATTACCTTCAAATTTTGTTGTAAGGACAGGGAAATGGCTACATCAAATTTGACATGGGCATCTCTATAGAAAATGTCATTCTGTATGCCTGAAACCGATTGCGATGACTTTTCTCGGAATTGAACTGTCAAGTGAGGACTCATACAATTGAAAAGCCTCCTGACTTTTAAGTGTGTGGTAAGTCTCTGCTCAGAATGGACATCTCACAATTCACATGGTCACACCTACATGTACAAACGAAAAGGGTTTTACCTGCACACAATGTGGTAAGGACTTTGCTCAGAATGGAAATGGATGATAGCAAATCAAAAGCCATTTGTTTGTAAATTCTGCAGTTAGGGCTTTGCACCGAATACACATCTCAAACTTTACATAAGGTTACATGCAAATGAAAAAACATTTGTCTGAAAAGTGAGCATCGTAAACATTAGTAAAATTTGTGATGCACACAAACACAAGCAAAGTGAGGGGCAAGGGTTTTTGCACTGAGTCACAGCTCAAAGATCACATGATTAAGTCTCATACAAATAAGAATGCGTTTGTCTGCAAAGTGTGTCGTGGTGGTCAGAATGGAGTCTGAAACAACTCAATCTCTGCAATAGTAAGAATGGATTCTGAAAGTTCATATCAGGTCACTGACAAATGAAAAGCACTTTGTGTGAATGCAACCTGTGCTATAGATGTGATTTTGTTCAAATGATCCTTGCATTACCCATAATATGCAAATGAGCTTAAAATGTAAAATTGGTCAAAATTACTAACTCAACCGCTGCTTTGATTGCTTTTAAAATTAGTATGCTAGTACCTTAGGCGGATCTTAAACAGTTTTATCATATCATGAAGATATCTTGAATTTTGTATTTTTGCTGGATTTTTTGGTTATTTTCCTTATTTGAATTATAAATCTTTATCTATGAAACTGCCTGCCGACTTGCTCTCAAATTGGGGTTGGATGTTACTTAGCAGCAAGGTTGTTACTTTTCTAAATTGTTTTTTTTCTTAAAAGTACCTTGTGTATAGAAAATAATGTACCCTATTATTATTATTATTTATTATTTATTTATTTAGCCTTCAAAAAGAAGAGAAAAAATACATAATATACCAAAAATAAGAAGATACAATACAACAAAACAACGCAGAACAGAGCTAAAACGGCATCAGCAACATGTTAAGAATGTGCCTATTATGTACACCTCTTGTCAATAAAAGATGACGTATA
>LD352893.1:142117-154357 GCA_001465055.1 Ptychodera flava
TCTGATTAACAGGCGTTAATAGGTGTCAAGTTAGCGTCGGCGAAGTTGTAGTGGTGTGCTTCGGAAACTCAAGTCATCGTCGTGATCGACCGAGATTGTAAGGTTTCTCGACAGGTATATTCGAATTTTTACTACATACATTCGTATTTGTATCCCTCATATTTGTGACTTTGAACACCGCATCACCTCTGGAAGCTAGGTCACTCCATGGTCACAGTCTGTTTTTATCAGGAAGTCAGCAACCGGGACGGGTTGTGCAGCGCCATCACAATCCATCGTCAAGGACAAGCAACTTGCTCAACGAGGTTGAATGTCGATCTTTGCTGAAAGGAACTCACCAGGATTCACCTAAAATGATAACATATTTCCTACAATACATTGATCTGAAAAAGTGTGACCATACGCCAAGTCACTAGAAGCAAACAAGAAAACCTCTGTATTACCGGACATTTCGTTATTTTACGCGAGGACGTCATAACAATCAAAATTTGGTGAACTACACTAGCTTATCGAAAGTACATAAGTCAAAAAGGGTTGAATTAAAGGTACATGGGGACACTAAAATTTCTGTCGCGCACCTTTGCAACTTAGGGATGACATCACCGATGGAAAGCCCGGTACAGATATCGTTTATTATATACACCTACATCTGTAACCAGGTTTCAGTGTGTAAGAGAACGATATAACATTGATGCATTGTGACTTAAACACTGATCATGCAAAACCAATATATCAGAGTTTAATATCATTTTCAAACAATTTTACAAAGTGTAGAATAAATTGAAACACCCCTAAGACTGCACCATTACACACATCAGTTTCTCAAAATTGTCGATGCGATAGGCGGAACCCCCTCTCGTGCTTTCCCTCTTAGGTTGTTCTAACAATTTTACTTAATCAAAAAATAAAATAATAAAAAAACCTCAGATTACCCAAGACTGCACCTTTGCACACATCAATTTCTAAAAATTGTCCACTCATGATAGGGGACACCCCATCTGACACAAAATTCCCTCTCAGCCTCTCGCATGTCCCCACCCCCGTACTTTCAAATTCTGCCCAGTCAGATATCCTACCGAAAACCCTGTCATGATACCCATCTAAATTAAACAACACTATATGGTTTGATACTGGTTATAACGTCAGCTTTTATATCCATATTTTGTTGTGACTTTGAATTTCATTTTGTTGGTTTCACCTTGTCCAATCGTCATGAGATAACCGATGATAATCTAGCAGGGTACACGGGGATTGATTTAAAAAGTCTTTACCATTGCTGTATTCAACTTTTGTAAATTTTACAAATACATGTATTGATATTTAACTTTCCTAAGAGGGGTGCCATCAAAATTTCTGTGTTAGAGGGGGTTTGCGGGGTGGGGGTATTAGAAATTTCAGTTTCCGATAACCCCCCCCCCCTCCCGAGGTAGTAAATAATGACGGTTCCCTAAGGAATGGACGCATACGACCAAATCTATAAGTCCCCGAACTTTGTCCGTGGGGAGTAACAAAAGCAAGCTAAACTGTCCAATCAGCTGCAGGCGTCTGCTTCCAACTGCTTGCAATTTTTAATATGAACACAAATGTTAGAGTCTCTATACTGTAAGAAAACGGTTTAAGTCATTCCGAAATCATTTCCATTCAGAATCCGAAAAACGAGCCTTGTAACATCCGATGATCCCGGCTCCGTCATCCTACGTTTAAATGTGTGTTACCAAATAAATGAATACATTTTACACATGTTCATGAATTTTTATGATGCCGGTCTGATAATAAACGAGTCGTAAATATAGAGAGCATATAGAGGGCGCACGTCGAAATGCGGAAGTACTTGCGTGACCTTTCATGACATACAGCCTTCGGAGTGGACAGCACTGCCTGAGTTAGCTATACCTCGGCTATCGTGTGGACGGAAGCGGCCACGACTAGTCATACCCTCTGCAGTAACTGTGACGAAGCGGGCACGACTACCACCTTACCCTCCTTCGTTCTGGAATCTTAGGTTTTGGTCTGGAAGTCAAGGATTATCCAAGTTAATCGACTGCGGTGTTTCACAGCCGTGCGCCAGCACTTTCGGCATGTTGACATGATCAGCTTCAAACTGACAGTCGATGGACATCGCTAGTATAGACATTGACTCAATGACTGTGTTATGAGAGAGAACATGAAATTTAGGGTTCCAGTGTGAAAATCGAAGGCAGCGATAGATCTCCAGAAGTACTGTACCGATGAACTGGAAGTAAATGGAAGGCTGGCTTGAAAATCACTTCATTGCAGATCGAAATCCACAGGAGTCGTCAGTGCTGCAGTCTTACAAAACATCGATGCCCAGGCAGGTGAATGCCTTGGTACTCCTACTAGAGTCTTGCCCAGGAAATCTTGTCCCATTCGAAGACATGATTTGAGGATTTCAATGCAGAGCCAGCAGTGAAATCGTTCAGGTAAAGCTATTTTAACATTTAGGCCAGGGGTGTCTTCGTACATACAGTCGCTTGTGGTTCGCTATGTACACTGCGATGGCCGCCTTGTTATGAATGCTCATAGTACACAGGTGCTATTAGTATTGATCAACAAGCGACTGTGCTGGTACTGCAATGTGTGTGCAATATCGGGGACAGTAGGTCATTATGTAACCTAGCTCTGCGTGGCAGTGTTGTTGTGTGTAGCCCTGCGTACAGGTCTGTGTGTTAGTCAGCGTTATACGGCCTGCCGAGTCCCACCACAGGCCGTATAACGCCAGTTATACCACTCTCCGCCTCGTGCCCATTGTTCTAACCATGCTCTCTAATTTCCATAACCGAATATTTTATTATATACCACCTGGCTTTCTTTTGTTTAAAAGTGTCCGATTTACTAGTAAATCGGACAGTTCTTTTGTTAAAAACTGTCCGGTTTACTTGTAAATCGGACACTTTTAAACACAAGACAGTGTTTTTGTTAAGGCCGGTACCCCGGTAAATGTTACCGGGGTTCCCCAGTCATGTTACCGGGGTTCCCCAGCGAACACGCGAAGCGAAATCATGTTTCTGATGTTCATATTGTACTTTCATTCATATTCACGCATCGTAATAAAGTATGAATCTCAACATGGTTTCCTTATCGCAACACTGTCCCTCGCGTCCTCTCACTTTACATACAACATTGTTGCACGCGAATGTTGCAATTTTGTTGCCACGGTTTCAGGCTTTCATGTCTTGCTGATGTGGCTGAGCTTGAGAAAACAGCGGGAAAATATTGAGTTACAGAGATAGAGAGCAGCTGAACCGAATCAGTATACATCGTCATGCCGCGCAACTATTTGAAAACACTACAACAGAAAGACGGATTAGGACAAAATTCAATTCAGCATTTCTTCAGCTAAGTTCAAAATGCAGCCTGAGCACAACAGCGAGGTCGGACATGCAGCGAATTCCCCAATAATAATACAGCCAAACGATGTGAATGTAGTCACCGACGCTTCATATCCAGACAAAAATCCTACAACGTCGTCTTTGGATGAAAGTGAACATGACACAGTGAGATTTGGTCCTTCAAATGGCAGCGATGCAGACCTCTACAGAAGGCTTTGCTGACAAACCGGCTCAAAAGAAACGCAAACAAGTGCATTGTTTCCAGAATTGCTGGCTTACGGTACCCCGTCATAGTTTTTAAGCTCTACGGTGGCTCACTTTATGAATTGCACCCGTTACAACCTGATCCAAATCTTGACCTTTAAGGCGTTTAATATCATGTCTGAGATAGTGTTCTACATTCGCACATAAATCGAAACGGTCACTACTCTGACAATTTGATGCCCCAGTCAAGAATGTAAGATGTATAGTAATAAGATTATCGAAAAAATACCTCAAAGGATGCACTAGCGATACGCTGTGTGGATGTCCTGGTGCATCCTTTGCGCTATCTTCATAATTAATAACCTCATATTATTAAACATATGCGCCCAAAGGGCACACCGAAAAATGAAACTGAATGGTGAAAGTTACATCCCAAAAGGTTCTTGCTGATACTGTGATAGATTTTTTTTCTTCCACATTAGCTTGCCAGTTTTTTTTTTCATAAGTCAAAGGCAGAATTTTTTTTCCCTTGTATCTGCTGGGAAGTTTTTTTTTTAAAATCTTCCAGACCCCCCCCCCCCCAGGATATCAAATAGTCCACCCCTAATAATGGTATTTGCAAATAGGTGGACGTTATGTCATCATATAAACTTTACATAATCATCTGTTGATGGCAGCTAACCCTACACAAACAACATCTGATCATAAATTAACACTCTTATAATATAAGAAGGCACCAAATCATCTAATAAAATATCCTTATATAAATTGTCATTACCTAATCATATATTGAAATAAGGTTATAAAATATAGGCCTTATCTCATAGTACATTACGTAATTGCACTTGGCAAAATGATTGATATTTGGTCAGTATATTTACGTATATTGATGTATATGGAACAAAAAAATAATTGTATACATTATGTATATCTTTGTATAATGTATAAAAAATCAGTACATTGATATACATAATGTATACCTATGCAGAACAAGAGTGTACTTAATTCATATCCTCGCACACCAAGTTTACATGGAATACTTGACGTATTTGACAAATGTAGAATATCAGTATATGTGTGTATTGATTGTTGTACCGTATATCAAGCATTTTGCCTAGTGTTAGTATCATTTAATTATATATTAAAACTACCTACCTAATCATATTTATTTTACAAACCATACAGTAACAACTAACATTACCTTATCATATATTGACACAGGAGTGTAATATAAAGGCATTACATAATCATGCATGAACATCGTCTATTCACATATTTGCATTGACTTATGATATAAAAGCAATACCTACTTATACCATATATTAATTTCATGTAGCAATATAATGGTATTACCCAGTTTTCACAAGAATATGTGACAGGGGAGAATTCCAAGTACAGGGGAGAACACACAAGAGGCTGAGGGGAAGTGCCGAAGGGGGTGCTCCTTCTCTTATATGGACAATTTTGAGAAATTGATGTGTACAATTGTGCAGTCTGGTGCAATCTGAGAAGCAAATACAATTTTTAGCTCATATTTGGTTTTATATATAAATGCCAAAAAGAACTTATATGATGAGTCTGAGTGGCGTCTGTATGTCTGTATATTTGTGGGTATGTATGTGCGGATGTATGTCCGTTACACACAAAGGCTCCCATACTGCCAAAGCTACCATCTCAGTATTTGGTGTACAGGTAGATGTAGGGGTTGAGATGTGAATTTGTTCAAATGAACACATCAGTGTCAAAAATGTGCAAATGAGGTAAGAAAAAGGGAAATTCTGCAAGTGTAGGAGTGGTGGCATGCCAGCATGCTACTCCACTGAGTTTGAGTCATTTCCTGTCATTGTTTATGAATTGTTACATATTAACAGACCTGCTCAAACTAAGGGACGGACTATTAGATCTTGGGAGGGGGTGGTCACAATGAAATTGTGAACATTTTTTACGCTCCCATATATGCATATGTATATATGCAAATGGGAGGTATTCGTATAAGGTGGCAAAATGGCTTCTGTGTGTATGTATGTAAGTATGCATGTATGTCTGTTAGTCCGTCCACATCAAAAACTCCTAAACCGTAGCACCTACTGTCTTAGCATTTGGTGTACCGGTACAGGTGCAGCTAGGGGTGGAGATGTGAATTTTTTCAAATGAGGGGGAAAAAAGGAAAAATCCTGCAAATGGCTAAAACTCAGTAAGCTTTGGTCAGATTTGGTTGAAACTTGGTATGCAGATTTCTTTAGGTATTCTAAATTACGTGTGCAAACATTGGGATGAAATTTGTATGTTTGTATTTTTAGGGTATTTTTTCCGTTTTTAGTCAAAAAATCTTGTTCTCTGAAATTGCTCGTCTGATTGCTATGAAACTTAATATTCCTGTTCCTCAGAATGACCTCAGTCATGCTTGTACAAGTTGTATTGATATTGTCATATTTGTAATTTTGGAGCAATTTTTCCAATTTTTGATAAAATTTTTTTTTTTAATCCAAAAACTGCTCATTTGATAGCTTTGGTATTTGGTATACAGGTATCTAAGATTAATCTTAATATAATGTATTGAAGGTATGTTGAAACTGGCATTTTTTTTTTATTTTTGTGGCAATTTTTGCCTTTTTTGGTCAAAACATTTTTCTCCTAAAACTTTTGATCTGGTAACTTTGATATCTAGTGGGGAAAAAAGAATGTACAATGGATCGGATAAAAAAGATAATGTACCTCATCGATCTTCCAGACACCATCCCTTTGTCAAATGGTCCACCCCGATGTATTTTTGTGCACAATTAACCATGCAGTGTATTTTAGTTTAAGATGTCAAGATAGGTAAGGATTTGAAAGGAATAGTCAAGTTCACCACAGTTTAACTTTATCTCTTGTGTCATCATCCTTGTGTAATTGGTTAAGTTTGTAAGTTGTTCCAGATGTGGATGTACCAGCTGTTCTGGAAGAAAACAATGTTTACTTTTACCTGTAGGGTTTCTGAGTTGATGATTGTATGTTGAAATTTCTCCATGTATCTGGTGTATGGGCAAAGTGTAAACATTGGTTGCATGTTATGTATTTCAGTCTATGTCAAATATTGTAAATGAAAAATCAAGAACAGTTTACTGTGTGCTTGTAAAAGATAACATATTTGTCAATACATAAACTGCCTTGCAGATTGATTGTCTTAAATATTATCACAGAAGTAGAAAAGGAAAAGAAACTAATCAAATTGCTGTAACATATTCACTCTCAGTGCCTGTATAGGCCTATACTTAACTATTTTATCATTACATTCAGCTGTTTGTTATATCTTTATCACTCTCCATGGGCCAAGGCACACTTGAGGTCAATGTCATCACTCTGTGCCAGTCTGTGTATGTCAGTCTGTTTGTATATGTATGTCCATGTTTCATACAATTGTTGACTTTTTTTGATAACTATATGGGAGCAAACAGTGATGTTGTCACTATTTTTTACAATTGTAAATTTCTAAATAATTTTTTTTTCCAAATGAGAAAAGCTGTGCTAATTTTTTTTCTGAGTAAATTTTCAGACTCATAATTTCTTTTAGTTCGATGCTGTCTGAGGATACAATGTACATCCATATCACTAGCGCAAATAAGATTGCGTGCTATAACTACAACATACATATGGCCCAGTGATTTATATTGCTGATAGATTTCGCGAAAAGTTGCAGATCATCTTTTGACAAGCTGAGAAGCTGTTTGCAAGAAATGTGGTGAAATTTCAATATTATTTGTGTTTTTAGGACAATTTTTGCCCATTTTTGATCAAAACATCTATTTCTCTGTGGCAGCGTGTCCAACTTTTGTCAACTTGTTTTTCTGGTTTAAATATTTCTTGTAGTTTTTCTGGTTGTACTGTGCAGAAATCATTGTCATAACATTGAACGTAGAATTTTCCTCCACTGAACAGATAGAAACAACATTTATTGTTGATCTTTGGTACCCATACTGTTATGTATCAATTCTGATCAAATGTGAGCGACACCGTATAATTGCGGTATTTTTTCCCTGAGTAAAATTGTTTAAAAGAAACACTTGGATTGTTGGTGCAATCTGTGAAATGAGGGATGTTTCAGTTTATTTTGTACAAGGTAAAACATTGAAAATGACATTGAACTCTGGTATTTTGATTACAGTTTTTGCACAATCAGTGTTTCAGTCACAATATTCAACCAACAAACAATTACAAAACATTTTGTACCTGGTAAAGAACAGTTCTCAGTATGATGAAGATTGTAGATAATAGAATATGCAGGAATGGCAAATCTGCAATCTCACTGTGTCATTTGCAAAATCTTGCATTTTTGAGGACCAATAATCAGGATCAGTATTTTTTTATCTATTCATTATTTTGTTTGAACTTTGTAGATTTTATAGCTGGAGAAATGATCTTGCCAGCCATACAATTTCTCCAGCTGCCGGCTCCTAATGAAAGTCTGTTATGGGGTACATGTATGATTTTAGTTTTTGTTCATCAGATCTAATTTGGTGGCCAGGCTGCTACTTTGTTGTAAGTGTCTTAACCTGTCTATTCATGCACATATCTCAGGCATTCTTAAGGGAGTTTACTCTGAAAACAGACACAAGGATAATTATTCACAAGGGCATTCATATGCATGTAGCTTGTATATCAAAACAATTTCATATGCCCTCCCCCTGAAAACACATTCCATACATGTACCGGTATATGGCAAACCTTTATTTGAATTCAACTGCAGTATACCAAGATATGCATAACACGATCGGAACAAATTTGAGATAACTGGATCTTCATATTTTTCAAATTTCTCAAAAGTGTTAGGTGCCCTATAGCTCAATGTTAAAATGTTACAAATTACTCATAAAAACAAGTGTAACTTCAAAAGAAAAGCAGATGAGCTTACATTTGCAGATTAACCCTTTTCCTGCCAGGCAGTATCACTTCCCAATCAGCCAAGTCAGTAAAAAGCAGTATTGAGCCAAAACATGACGTATTTTCACCCACTTGGCTTGGTCGGTTATAGCATCTTTTGTCCAAAAAAATCAAGTGTACAGTCTTTATGTTTTCAACAGCCTTCAAATGTACAGTATTTTGTTAAAACACACCATATGGAATATGTTTTGTTTCATTAATTTTAACCATCTTGACCTGGTGGTGAAATATGGACTTGGCAGGAAAAGGGTTAAACTGATGTTACTTCACTAGCCAATAATCCGAAATTCGTTAAGATTGTATTTCATATGGAAAATCAGCTCTATACTTTTTTCCACCACTATGATGATTGTTTTCAGTGAACGTAGTTTTTAGCTCCCATTTGCCATACATATATGGCAATTGGGAGGTTATATGGTTGAAAAAAGTCTGTATGTGAGATGTCTGTCTGTATGTATGTATGTATGTATGTATGTATGGATGTCTGTCTGTCCAACGCAAAAACTCCAAAACTGCTGCACGTATAAAGCTGATTTTTGGTGTAGTGATGCCATATATGGTCTAGATGTGCCGTTGTTAAAATGAACTTGTTAGTCTCATGGATATGCAAATGAGGTAGAAAAAAGGGCGAAAATGGTCAAAAATCAATAACTCAGGAACTACTCGTCTGATCATTGTCATATTTGGTTTTTAGGTACCTTAGGCCCCATTCATTCAAACATATAGATTTGGTGTCAATATTGGCTGCTTTCTATTTTTAATGAATTTTTTTCTCTATTTTTTTTGCCATTTCAGTATTAAATTGTTTCCTCTGAAACCAATGGTCTGTTCGCTTTAAAATGTGGTTTGCAGGTTTCTTGTGATGACCAACAATAAGACTCATCGAAATTATGGGAAAATTTGCATATTTGTATTTTGGGGCAATTTTTGCCATTTTTGGTCAAAAAAAAATCTTCTTTGAAACTGTGTATGCCATTACTTTCTAATTGGATGTGCAGGTTCCTAGGAGTGACCTGAAGATGACTCGGTGAATTAAAGGCGAAATTAGCAAATTTGTGGTACTTTTTGCCATGCTTTCAAATTTGGTACACAGGTGAAATGTAGTAGGTCATTCATTTAAAGTCAAGTACTGCCAATGTGAATGAGCAGATTATGATTGTGCTATTCCAGGCTGAGATGTTATTTATAGGAATGATGCAATGTTAGACGGTAATTGATATTTAACTGAATTTGACTTACATTGTATGTAACTCTTGTACTGTATAAACCCTATCAATTCACCCAGAAAAAAATAATTAATATGATTTTAAATAATTCAATTAATTAGGAAATCAACAAAGCCTAAATAATTTTAGTGTAGAATTATTAGAAAGTTCAACATTTTTGACAGTTCATAGTGAAATGTTTACCGTTTTGGATGATGAAAACATGTAAAGGCAACTTTCCTGAATCCCAACTTTGACATATTCTGTACCGTCATGTATTGTTCTCTGTATGTTATCTAAAAGAAATTGCTCATAATAGTTTGTCATGATAGGTTGGCCAGATAAAGAGAGATAGAGAAAGTTCTGATTTCCAGTTGTGGTCAACTTGATAAGGATTAAATAAAATTACATTACGAGGAAAAAAATAGAGTGGTCAATTAAAAGAGTGGTCAAAGTGATAGGGTTTTTATGGTAAAGCTGGGCTATAAGATTCCTCATGTTCTATTTATAGCAATTATGCAATCTGTGTAAACAGTGCAATGAAAGAGGTACATGATTCCCTATAATGCTTTTGATGACATTGAACTTCTTAAGTTGCAAACATTTGTCTTTTCAGTGTGCTTTCTCTGAGTACGTACAGTCTCAACTTATTCAACAGAACTTACTTGCAATGTTAATTTGAGAGTTAAAATGTGCTTGTTTAATAGGATGAAAATACTGATAAAGATAGCAAGCTGAAGATTCTTTATAACCTGACAGATATGCTGTTTTTTTTGACATAATCTTGATAAGCAAGGCATGTTTATTTTAATTAGAATGTAATTAACTCTTGTTCATATTGTTATAAGCAGTAGCACCGGGTATCAAGTTGAACAAGCTGATATTGATAGGTTGGGCGGCTGTTGGAGGTTAAAAGCTGTAAAAATGTATGTATGTATGTATGCATGTCTATCTGTCTGTCTGTCTGTCTGTCTGTCTGTATGTATGCATGCATGCATGCATGCATGCATGTATGTATGCATGCAATGTATGTATGTATGTATGTATGTGCAGATGTATGTCCATCCACATTAAAAACTCCTAAACCGCAGCACCTACCATCTCAGTATTTGGTGGACAGGTGCACCCAGGGGTGAAGATGTTAATTTGTTCAAATGAATATGCCAAAGTCAAAAATATGCAAATGTGGGGGAAATAAAGGAAAAATCCTGCAAATTGCTAAAACTCTTTAACCACTGGCCAGATTTGGTTGAAACTTGGTATGCAGGCTCTTTATAGTGACTTTAGTTACATTTCTTCAAATTGTGGTGAAATGTTGAAAGTTGTATTTTTGGGGCAATCTTTCCCATTTTTTGTCAAAAAATCATTTTCTCCCAAAGTATTTGTTGGATTGCTTTAAAACATGGTAGTCTTGATCCTAGGGTTGTTTTCTGTCAGATATGTAAAAGTCATTATGAGATGGAGCATTTCATATTGCTGGGGTATAAGATTAATTTGGACTTACAATGGAATTTTCGTAGTAATCAACCTGTAAGCATGTAATGTCATGTGTGTACTAGTACTTAGTATTTCTGTAAAATGGGAGCACAGTGTCATTGACACTATTTTTCAAAAAACCCGAACCAACTCCTTGACATGAAACCAACACAATCTTACGTCATGGGGACTGTGTCATCAGCAACGACTTGTTTCATCAAATAGCTCAGGTACAACCTTGCACTGACAGAACACTTGGTATCAAATTGAACACTGACAATTGCCCCTTTCCAACAAACACACATAAGAACTTGAACATGATTATTCCACATGTGTGCTTATATTTCAGAATATTCAAAGATTCCCTTGGTAAAGAAGTCTTTTTACAGCAAGTTCAAGAATCAAAACGAGATGAAATAAGACAGAGATAGACAGGCATTTTGTAGAACTGGTTTCTGTCATCAAGATTACACATGGAGGAAATGCAATTCAACCGTTAAGCGTGTGGTATAGCGTTTTTGAATGATAGAGATCCAACAGTTCACATCAGGACATCAACAGCTATTCATCCTCTGTAGTAAAGGCTTTTGCTCATAAATGGTGGCTCAAAATTCATGAGGACACATACAGATCAAAAGCGTTTGACCTCAGAGTGAGTAGAACAATTTTGCACATAATGGAGATCTCAAAATTCAAATGAGGACACATACAAATGAAAAGATTTTTGTCTACAAAGTGTGTGTGGTAAGAGGTTTGTTCACAAACTGACTCTCATATACGAATACATACAGATGAAAAGACATTTAAGTCAAAATGTGATTATAGGTTATGCATGTAGTAGAGAAGTCAAAGTCAATATGAGCATGTATACGAAAGAAGAGCTGCTCATCTGCAAAGTGTGTAGTAACAGCTTTGGTCAAAATAGAGCTCTCCAAAGTCATATGCGGACACATAAAAGTGAAAGGCCTTTTGTCTGCGACGTGTGTAGTAAGGGCTTTGCTCACAATGGAACTGTCAAAGTTCATATGCCGACAATTGAAAAGCTTTTCGTCTGCCAAGTGTGTAGTAAGGGCTTTGCGCAGAAT